>CAUYPK010106869.1:0-36354 GCA_963574355.1 Loris lydekkerianus
TGCTGGCTCCCTGTATCCTCAAAGGGATGATCATAGGCAGATCCCACCGGCCAGAGATGTCTGGAGTCTTGTCTCCCCAGATTCGCCAAGCCCAGTTACAGGGAAGCTGTTACTCAGCCGCCATCTTTAATCCCCCCCAAAGCTCTTTTTTCTCTCTCATGGTCTCTTTTAGACATATTATGCCATTTTAAATTGACTAATGTCATTCCAAGAAAAAAGTTATTTGCATGAACTGTTATTCAACTTTACATTGTGGGATGCCAGTTATACGTGTTAACTCACACGTGGAACCAAACTTTATAGCTCGCTCGTGTATCTGGATTTTGTTCTTACCAGGCGGTGGAAACGTTGCACAGAGCAAACTGGACTGTTTGTTTTACTCCTCAAGATACTCACATTCTCCACCTTGGCGTTGATGAGACAGGAAAAGGAGCCGTGGTTTTTTGCCTTTTCCTTTCCTTCTGTGTCATCATTTTCAGGAGAAATGGCTGGCTAACACAAGGTAACGTAACTAAATTTGCTAGATTGGACATGCTTGCCTTGTGAGCACTTTAGCCTTGCTGAATGCTCAGGATCACAGTTCCACTGGAATCCGACTCCGAGAGGCATCGGGAAGGCCCAGGGACCAGGATGGCAGGGGTCCGGAAAGACCCAAGTTCTGTGCATGCTTTCTCTTCCCACATCTGTGCCCTACTGTCCCACTGGACTTGCTGTACAAAACACCAGTGCAAAAGTAAAAGTGTTAAGAGTTCCAAGATGGTGAGTGCAGGGTAATAAACCAAGCGTGGGGCTCACACTTTTCTCCCTTCCCCTCATAGCTGGTATACTCAATAGGTAGCTCCAGGGTTGTTTCTGTTTGTCACTGTGACCTGGCAGGGTGGGACAGCTTCAGGCAGGTCCGTGGTTAGGTGGAAGTGGGGGTTGCTCAAGTCCTGAGCACTTAGGCTCTGCCCGGCCTTCCCTGGCTGACTTTTCTTCAGGTGGGGGTCTATTGACTCCAAGATGTAGTCTCTCTCCACCATGTCGTGTCACATTAAATGGATCACACCAAAACAAAAGCCATCATGTAAAGATGGCTTTACCGAAAAACATCAAAGACAAAAACCAGCCCTCTGGTTTCCTATCCTCCTCATCCACATGCCTTCCCCTCCTGCAGAGGTCCTGGACTATCCCCCAACCCCAGCTGCTTTATGCACTCCTACTGCCTGCTGTCCCCATGCTCCCTCCTTGGGAGAATCTGACTTGATGCCTCCAGGTGAAGAGGGCTCCAGTTCCTCCTCAGTATTCACGCGAACACCTATACCAAGGTAGACTGTCCCCAGCATGCTGCAAGCTCCTAAATGGTGGGCTCTGATTGACTGTCACTCCAGGAAGAGGCACATGGGGGCTGGGACACACAGCTGTGGTGTGGTCCCAGATCTGCCCCCTTGCTGACTTGGGCAAGTGACTGTACCTCTCTTATCCTCGTCACCTGTAACACAGGGAGAGCTACCTGCCTCCTGGAATTGCCGGAGCTGGGGTAAGTAGGGATGAATGAGATGGGGTAGGTTACTAGTTCTTAGCTTTGGCTATGCATTAGAATCACCAGGGACACTTTTAAAATCCCAGATGCCAGCGCCACAATTTTTAAAACTCCTCACCTGATTCCAGTGAGCTAAGGCTGACCACCACTGGTACAGGTGAAAGTGATGAGCCTGGACCAATTAACAGATGTTTTTTAAAACCTAGAAATAAAGAAATCTGGGGAATTTGGCCTCGTTTGTCACCAGCAGTTCCATCTAAGTTATATTTTGTTTTAAATTCTCCAAATTCTCAGCTGGGGCCTCAGCACCACTCCCAGAGTTGTGAGGATAAGGCTGTGCTGGCCTGAAGCCTTCCCCTCAGGGGGTCAGCTGTGACAGCTGCTGAGGAACCAGGGTGAATTCCAGTCAAATGGAAGAGGATTCGTGCGGTGTCTGGTCTAGAAAACAGCAAATCCTCGTAACCCAGAAGGCTGGGAGCACGCGGCCAGCAGGATTAGATGGCAGTAAATTCAGGTTAGCCGGACGCAGCTATGAGTAGGAGAAGGAGCCAGTGCCAGCCGAGCACTTTCATCCTTACCAGAACTGTGAGATCTTCCTAATTATTCCTATCTTACAGATGAGGAAAAGATGTCCACACAGGGGAGGCGTTTTGCCTAAGGGACCAGAGCTCATGGGTCCAGTGCTGCCCCAGTCCACACATGCTCTTTGGCCACCCTCAGAGACACCACGTCCTGGGTCACCAGCGATCCCAGGACCACCAGGTAGACTTGGGGAGAGGACACTGCATAGCCAAAGATGACTGTGGCTTGGCTTAGCCATGCCGCATTCTGTGGTGACAAGACTGAGACAGCTTTTGGAACAATTTGTACAGTAGTTGAGGCATATCAGGGACAGACTCCCAGTCTGGGCCCAGCCTTGTCACTGTAACAAGCCCTAAACAAAGAATCAATGTCCCATCGTGAAGCCAGCTCACTGTTCGGATGATTTAAGTTAGGGGAAATGTGGGTGTCCGACAAGAGCTACTCTGATGATTTGCAGGGGCAGGGGTGGCCGGGCTGATGCCGTTTGCCCATCCTGGCGGCCGCTCTGGTATTGACAGAAGCCCCCACACGCGCTCGCTAGATTACAGTAAAGACATTCAAATCACAGGCGTGCCGGCCCACGCCTCGGCTCCTCTGTGCCAGCAGCCCCTTCCTTCTGCATTAACCGAGACAAACAGGGAGAAGTCAGGAAATTCTGATTAGCACAGGAGCGGCAGATGAGCTGGGAGGCCTGTGGAAGCCGAGGAGACACAATGAAGCTGGTCTTCATGCATACCAGCTTAAGATTTTCTTCCCATAAGAAATGCAGATGGGGATCGGTGCTAAGAGGAAAGCAGGTGCAGTGATTAAAACCAGCTACCGCTTGCTGAGCTCTGGCCCGGCTGGGTGGTTTTCCATGCATTATCTCACTTACTCTTCATAGCAACCCAGGGGGTAGGCATCATTACCATCTCCATTTTACAGATAAGGACATCAAGGATCCAGAAGGTGACATCCCCTGCCTGAGGTCACAGAGCTGCTGGTCAAGGACAGGGCCAGAGTTTGAAGTGAGTTCTGCCTGGCCCTGGGGCTCATGCCTGTCTTGGATGGGACCTTCTTTTTGATTAAGAGAAATAACCCCAAGATTGTATTTGACCTATTAGCGGCCACCCCAGGGGCTGTTCTAAGTAGCAATTCAAAGAGATGGATTATCAGGTAGTGCCCAGGAGAGTGGGCTTCGGAGTAACGACTGAGTTCTGGCTCCATCATACACCTGCAGTGGCCATTTTACCTGTTGGTGACTTTGTTTTCTTATCAATAGGATGGAAATGATACAATTTTCCTGATTTCATACCACTCCACAGGGTAAGTGTGTGGAGCAGTAGCTGGCGCAGGTGAAAACCGATGTGAGAGTCACAGTGACTGTCCTGTGCTATGGGAGAGTGACAACTCTCTCCCCAAACGGGACAGGCTGAGACCCCAATAACAGACGCCTGCTGGTTCAAACACCTAGGCAGTGGCAGGGTTTGCCTCCCCATCGCTGGGGCTAATTCTGGGTTTTCACACAACGGCTACATTCCACAGTTGAGAAGGGACGTGCCAAACAGCCAGGAGATGAGAATTTCAGCTTCTGGAGAGTGAGCAGAACAGAGTTGGGGAGAACACAGTGGGGCCGGGGGTGTGTGTAGAGGCCTGGTGGACCCCTGGCAGACAGAAACCCTGAAAACCAACTGGCCAGAGAACCAACATTAGCTGTAGAGACAGGAATATGGGACTCTCGGGTCACCAGTGAAAGGACATGGTGATAAAGCAGCAGCACAAATTAGTGTGTGGGGATGAAAAGTCCCAGACCCCCGAGTCAAGGGAGGGGAAGGCAGGCCCCCCCAGCCCCTGAGGTTGGGGGCTTATTCATCATCACCACCTCCCATCCTTTCTTGATCATCACTCCTCTCCTGAATGTCACTGGTCCCGAGCGGAGGCTCTGGTGCCCTGCACAGGGCCTGGGAGGACATTTCCAGTCATGAACACACCAGGAAGTGGATCCAGGACAGACGCCAGACTCGGCCTGACCCTCTTCCCTTGACTGGGTCTCCTCAGTTTCTTCCTCTGTGAGATGGGAAAGTTGAACAGCTAACATGTTGTTTCTGGACATACAAAAGGCCTTTTTCCATGAAGTCTGCCACGGCCCTCACAAAGTGTGTGTCATGAGGCATAGCCCTTGACACGGGGTTGGAAATAGAGAAAGAACCTTAGCGGGAGGCAGCCTCTGACACCCTCTGTCCCTAACACGGGGCAGGGCCCTAACCCTCAGACACATGGGGGGGCTACTTTCTACTTCACAGGGCTGTGTGGGGATCACCAGCTGACTCATGTGCCTTGCTTAGCTGGGGGCTTGAAAAAGATCAGTTTTCCACCCCAAATTATGGTGGTTCCCTGCTCAAAGCACGTGGTAAGTGACTCTGCTTCAATGTTCGACATGTGGCAGGTCAGCGATGTGAGACTGAGACTCAGAGAAAGTCACGAAAGGAACCTCCATCAAAGCGGCCTCCTGCCTGCCCAGGTCGCAGGGGATAGGTGTCTGTCCCCTAACAGTCCTTTTAAGATAGGTCCATTGCCCCCATCTGACAGTGGGAGGGATGTGACTTGCCAAGGCCACAGAGCTGCCCCTGAAGTCAGTGCTGTCTGTCACCAGAGCCCAGGCTCTTCCCATGACACTCCAGAACTCAGAGTGTGCTCAGGTGCCAAACATGGTTTTCCTCTGAGTTTCTGGGAAATTCAAGACACAGCAGACTATTTTCCACATGCACAGGACCTTGTCCACGTGCTGCAGATGCAGTCCCAGTCCAAGGAGTCCAGAGGCTCTGGATGGGGATCAGGTCCAGCCATAGCTCCAGGAATGGGGAGGTCTTGGGTCACTCTGAGCCTCCTCAGCTCTAAACTAGGGGATTACCTACTTTATGTGGTGAGGTTGAAATCACAGTGTCTGTCAAGGTGCCAACACCGGGTAGCACATAGTAGGTGCTCAGTAGAGGTCAACAACCCTCACAGTTCATAGATGTCCTTTGAGAGCTGGGCAGCACATCTTGGATGGGAACTTCTTTACCTGCCATTCAACACATGCCTGTGACTGAGGTGACTGTGGCTGGGTGGGGTCTAAGAAAGGCCACAGAGGGAGGACGTGATATAAAAACCAAGTGCCAGAGAGAAGTAGGTGGTTACTAGATGGAAAGCAGGTGGAGGGCCGGAGAGACAGCCTGCTTGTCATGTGGAACTGTGTTCCTGGGATGCGTGGTGTCTGGACGGGGTGAATGTGAAAGAGGCTGGTTTCTTCTTCCTTATTTGGGGATATCTTCCCTGAGAGCCAGAGGTCTGAGAAGTGGTGGACGCTGGACCCTCAGAATACACAAAAAAATAACTGCTCAGCATGTGCTGGTGGGTCTTCCCCAGGCACCCTACCCAGCCCTGAACAGAGCTCGAGTCACTCCCTTTTCCCTGGCTCCCAGTGCCTGCAAAGCCATGTGGGGTATGGAACTGGAGAGAAGACCCCTCACCCCAAGGCATAACACTGCCCACCTCACTGACCACAGCACCTCGTTCCCCAAACACCCTGTGTTCCTGAAACAGAGCTGGCCATAGTTCTCCAGATGGCTCTGTAAGTCTCCCGCCTTGGCATGTGCTGTGCCCTCCTCCAGGAAGCCCCCCTGGCCCCTGATTTCTCAGGCTGGGGAAAGTTCCCTTGCCCTCTGCAGATTAGTTCAGGGCCACCTGCCCTGGGATGCATCCTCCCTGCTTTGGGCTGGGTTAGGTGTCCCTACTCTGGGTTCCTCAGCCCTATGCTCACCTCTGCTAAAGCATTTATTGCTGTGTGTTGCCTTGCCTGGCTGCCCGCTGCTTCCCTCGCTAGATGGAGCCTCCTCGAGGGCTGGGGTGGTATGTGACTTCCCTCTGCTCCTAGCACTGTGCCCGGGTCAGAGCACGCCCTCCAGGGCTCGATGCACGAGTCATTTTACTGTAGATCAGACAAGGGGCCACTTCTGAGGAAGGGGAAAGCCAGGTGGAGAGCCGAGCAGACTGACAAGGATGCGAGGAGGAGGGTTAGAGGGCAGGAGGGAGGAGGGAAGAGCGAGAAAGTAGTGTGTGTGCTGGGAGGGGCCGGGGAGGGCGGGGAGGCAGGGGAGGCAGGGAACACCATCTAATTAGACCACATGTGCAGAGCAGCATCTGGCTCCAAGCACAGCAGTTTACACCGCTCCTGAAGTTGTCGTGGAGACAACCACATGACCAGCCTGGAGCTGAGACTCAGGGGCAGCAATCCAGATGCACTCCTAACATATCCTGACAGAGAGCAGATGGGCAGCTATTTGCAGGGCCAAAAAATGCCAACTCTGCTCCCCTCCAGACCTGCGTGCCCTAACGGATCATTTTCATCTTGTAAAGTCATTCTTATCTGCCCTGGAACCACCAGTTCCTCTTGTGTAGGAAGCAGGGTGAGGGCTGCTATTTTTGTAGTTCTCTGACCATCACAACTTCTGGCCTGTTCCTATGGGCAAAGACATGTCACCACCTTTAATGAAGGGGTCCTTGAGGGCCAGGCTTCCCTGCTGCCAGCCTCCCCCCAACTCTTTCTCCATTAAAAGTCTGTAAGTCTCTCAGGCTTTAGGACTCACCTAACAGATTCAGGTCTGGGAGCAACACTGTACCAAGCGTTGGCAGAGCATAGGCTTTGGTGGCTGAGGCCTGTTCTGCTGGTGCTGGCCTTGAGCATGTATTCAGCCTCTCCCACCTCAGTTTACCATTCTGTAAAATAGGGTTTGTAACACCCATACCCATAGCATTATTTTGAGGATTAAATAATTATGGAAGATGCGTGACAATTATAAAATTCTGTATAAATGATAGTTGTTATTATAATGGTAATTTTTGACTGGGATAAACATTAGTTTTAAACCTCAAACATTTTTAAGCAGAAAGCTGATATAAATTAGCTGGATGTGGTGGGCACCTGTAGTTCTAGCCACTTAGGAGGCTGAGGCCAGAAAGATCACTTGGCCCAGGAGTTTGAGGTTGCAGTGAGCTATGATGATATCACTGCATCCTAGCCCAGGAGACAGAGCAAGACTGTGTCCCAAAACAAACAAACAAAAAAAAAGATAGAATTTGACAGACAAAAATCTTTGGGTCTGTATAAAACCACATTTTATTACCCACATGTATGGCTGAGGCCTGAATTCTGGCTCGGATGCTTATGAGCAGTATGATCTCATGCAAACAACTTGAAACTCTCTAGAGTCTCAGTTGCTTCATCTGTAAAATGGGAGTAATCATTTTTACTCCCCATGAACTTATTCTAGTTGTGAGAATTGGGGCAATATATGTAAACTGCCCAGCGCATTGTAGGCTCTCAATAAACATTAGTTCCATTTTCCTTCTCCCTGTTCATGTGAATCTGAGCATGAGGAAGAGTGTAGTGAAAAGCACGGAGCTTCAGCTAAACCGGGTTAGAGTCCCTCTCGTTGGCTGCAGAGCCTTGAGGAGACATTAATCTTTTCTAAGCCTGTTTCTTCTTCTGGAAAAGCAGGATGGAATATAATTTATGTGGTCATGCTGTCATGTGGTTTAGAGGAAACGTGGACATAAAGCAGTTAGCATCTAATAAATGGTTGTCATCAAGATCTTCCTCTCCCTTACTGGAGAAATCCTCAACGTTTTCAGGAAAACTATACCTTTCCTATGGGTCTAGCCCGGGGCACAGATGCCACACAGTCTCAGGGGAAGGAAATGAGGTGAGGACCCCTGCTGGAAGTGTGGGCTGCTCTGGGCACACATCAGGCCCCCATCCAAGGCCCCCTGGCCGGCTGCCCGAGCGGTCCAGGTGCAGGCAGGCTTATTTATAAAGCACTGCAGGGGTTCCTGCTGCTGCACACTCGCCTGCCATCGTCGCAGGTGTGGGGAAGGCCTGGCTAAAAATATTGCTAACGTGGGTTTAATGTCACCCAGCAGAGACTAATGATTGTTGTAAGTAAATATTAATTATAAGAGTCACCTAGATAGAGTGCCAGAGTGGCATGCGTGCTCCCAAATCTACAGATGCAGGTAAAGTGAGCACTTGGAGAGACCACTAATCCTCCAGGGTGTTTAAAGGCTGGCAGGCTGTAAATATTTGGGGGATCCCTGGTTCAAATATTTGGTTAAGTGTCTTAATATGCGAGATACAGGGATTTCTTATTTGAGAGATGGTTTTCCTTAGACCAAATAGTTGACTTAGTTCTACTGGACTTTTTAACATGGAAAATGGTCACAGTGGCGTGCAGAACAAAGATTTCATTCAAGGCTGGTGTTGGCCCAAGAACTTGGGTATGGGGGTCATCAACCTTCAATGGTGGTTCCAGTTCTAGAGCTTACTAGTCGTGTGCTCTTGGGTATGTGCCATTTGAATCAGTTTCCTCAGCTCTATTGGAAACTAACATTGGTGATCACTTCGATTGGTAGTTCCTACAACTGGGAGGTTCTTTTCAATACACATTCCTGGGCCAGGGCTTAGACCTTTATACAGCTGCTCAGATGATTCCTGTGCAGCTGTGTAAATAGTGGTGCTGGTAGAGTAGCAGTGAGGGCAGCAGGCACTTCGGTGTGCTCACTGCGTGTCAGGTACCTTCCCAGGGGTCCGACAGGTATTCACTCACTTAATTCTCATCATAACCCCATGAGGTAGGTCCTATTGCTGTCTCCATTTTTACAACTGGGAAGCAGAGGCACAGAAACGTGAGGTAGCTTCCCTGGGTTCACACAGGCAGGACGTGAACCCAGGGAGCCTTGACTGGTTGTGGGCCTGGCCCAGACTATAGTGTCAAGAAGGCAGTGACTTTGCCTGTCTTCCTGGTCACTGTGTCCGCAGAGCCTGGGCAGAACCTTCTACAGAGCAAGTGATCCACACGCCAAATGAAACTGTAGGCATCTCTGCACAGGCTCTATCCTACAACATCCACGGAAGCTGGCGTCACCACCTTCTATTTTCAGATGAAGAAATCGAGGCCTGCGTATTTGCTCAGCAGCTTACGGTCATTTCCACAGTGAGTAGCGAGACTGGGATTTGAGGCCAAGCCCGGCTTGCTCCTTTATCTCCCGCTGCGGCCTAATAACTCGATAGTAAATTCCTGCTCCACAAGATGGATGGAATGATTAAATGGACATGAGATCTCCTTATTAAACTAAACTGCTTCCCAAACCCTGTTGAGGGACTGCCTCAGTTTTGCCCAAGGTGGTTGGTGTCAGTCAAGGGTGCTCAAAAACATTTGAATGTGAACGCAGAACGCGGGTTCTCCGAGAGGTCTTTCAAGCCCTGGGCTCTATCGCTGCTCTGGGACATGTGGAGAGATAACTGCCCTATACAAGGCCACGGCATCCACTGGTCAGGGCCCTAGAGTCTGACTTTGTAGGATCTGGAGTTACGACCTCCCAATCTCTGTGTCCCTTCTGTGATACACAGTGCCAAGAGAAGAGGATTGGGACTGCTTCTGACCCAGCAGGACCTGTTCTGTTCAGAGTTCTGAACTTCACTGAACTCTACAGAAATCCACTGTGAAAATCCTAACCTCTGTTATTATGGTCACATTTTTAAGTTTTCAAAAGGCTCCTAAAGGTTATCAAGGGGAAGAACATCCAGAGGACAGGGCTGAAGTCTATGCCTGGAGGCCCCACAGTGGCTGGAACCTCTAGCCACTTCCCTGCCCGAGGCTAGGCCATGACATAATGACAGTTTGGTTCCCAGGAAATGTGATGCTTCCCAACCTTGTGGCTAGCGGTGTCTCATCTTCGGGAAGACTGAATCATCACGACTTTCCCTCCCTCCCTCTCTAATAACAGTGAGCACCACTTGCCATTCACCAAGTACCTGCTGCTCACACACAAACAGTGTTTACTCTAGTTATTGACAGACAAGCTGAGTGGCTGGAGGAAGTGAACAGATACTGCATAGATGGAAGGAGAGGGGATAAAGCACATTGGGTAAGATGTTAATGGTACAAGCTAAGTGGTAGGCATGTGGGTGTTCACTGTTCACACTTTTCTGTGTGTTCAAAAAAATTTTATAATAAAACGCGTGGAGAAAACCCATAATGGGATATCAGGAGCCAGAACCTCGAGGAGCCCAAAGGATGCCTGGCTACATTACTCCACTATTGACACCAAACAAGACATTGTGTTAATCTTGTTCATTGCTGAGGCAGTGACAGGGAGGTCTTAACAGTGTGTTCTAAACAAAACTCAAACTAATTATTGCACATCCAGTATGGACCAGGCACTGTTTTATGCACCGGAACAGTGATGACTAACCCAGGCAGGGTCCCTACCCTGGGAGTGTGGGGGGAGATAGTATATGTGACAGGCATGGTGGGGCATTACTCTCTTTTCACAGATCTGGAAATAAAGCTCAGAAAGGTCAAGTGACTTGCCTAGTCCCTGTGACAACAGGTGGGGGCAGGGTTCACGTGTAGGCTCATCTGAGTCTAAAGTCTGGGTTCTTTTGTCACCTGCCACCTTTCAAAAGGTCGCTAACATCATCAACTCTCATTTGCTCTTGATGAGAGAATCTACAAGGAAAACTGACATCCCAAGGTCACTTCCAAGCTTCACTGTAGCCACGCTTCGCAAACCTGCTTCTCATCAGACTGAGTCCTGGCATGCAGCAAAGCCAGTGCTGCTGTTTTAATTTTACTTTTTTTTTTTCTTTCTTTAGACAGAGTCTCACTCTGTTGCCCTAGGCTAGTGTGCCACGGCATCAGCCTAGCTCACAGCAACCTCAAACTCCTGGGTTCAAGCAATCCTGCCTCCACCTCCTGAGTAGCTACAGGCATCTGCCACAATGCCCAGCTAACTTTTCTATTTTTTAGTAAAGATGGGGTCTTTCTCTGGCTCAGGCTGGTCTCACACTCCTGTGCTCAAGCAATTCTCCTGTGCTGGCCTCCCAGAGTGCTAGGATTGCAGGTGTGAGCCACCACACCAGGCTGCTATTTTAATGCTTTTCTTTGGGAAACCTTTCGGCTTGAAAGGTGGCTTCCCAGTCAGTACCTCATTTAATGGCACATGGCCCTGAAGGATGAGTCTGAATTCCTGTCGTTTTCAACCTAGTTGACCTGTGAGGCCTGCAGCTCAGAGGCTGTCATGACAGGCTGTTTCCCCAGCCCTCTGTTTCTCTCTTGCCCAGGGCTCCTGGGATACATGGGGGCTGGTTAGTTTGGCAGAAGGAAAAGAGAAGTTGCCCAAAGAGACCATTTGGATGCCGGAGTTTTGACTGGACAGTCCAAGCATTCTATTGCCCCTATCGGCATCTGCCACTCCGGCACCCCAGACTTTTTTCTGATACCCTCTCTCCATGGCCCAAACGATTCTCTCTCTTGCTTCTTGCTTCCTTTAGGACGGTAATTTGTGGTTCTGGCCAGGGGAGCATCAAAACACCATTCTAAACAACTTGGGAAACAACTTTTATTTAGTAATAATAAATAGGGAAGGCAAATGTCGGGTGGATTCTTTTTACTCCCAATATATTCCCTAGTGTCATGATAGGTCTGCCCCCACCAGGACAAGCCAATAGTGAGGAACTTAGAGCAAAGCTGTTTGAAGAGCAACACAGAACAACACATCTCCGCTGATGGACGGCCTCTCTTACTTTCTATGAGTGCTCATTCTCCTAAGCCCTCTGTAAGATGCTATGAGGCTGTCCTGGGTGGTTTCCAGGCCTCCTACCTTCTGCCTCTTCCCTGGGCCCATGCTTTTAGGTTCTCTCCCCTCCCCGCCACCAAGATCTTCGTGAAGCACCACTTGGATACCTGGTGGTGTCATATCTGCTGAAGCCCTGCCTGGCCTTGCTGAGAAGCTCCAAGGCGCTTCTTGGCTCACCATGCCATTCCCTGATGACCCTCCAGTTACACCTTCTGATAACCCCCTGCACACCGAAAGTCCCAATCATCGCAAACTGTCTGTGGCTTCCTGGATACCACCTGCTAGGCCACCTCAAACCTCCTAGCTTTGCACATGGTGTTCCCTTTTCCTCCCTTCTTTATCCAGCCAAATCCTCTTCATCTCACAAGCCAAGTTTAGGTGTCATGGCTTTAGAAGGACATCCTATGCCTATAGCCACCCCTCTTGGGGTCCTCCCTTGGGCTCCATGGCACACTGAGCTTACCACTATCATGTTACATAATAGTCACCTGCTTACCTATCTTGAGGATGTGAGGTTTCTACGGACAGGAGGGTTCATAGGCCCCTTACTGAGGACACAGCCTAGCACATAAGAGGCACCGAATACACGTGTGTTGAATGAATGAATGAACAAACCATTTACACTCTTGTACGGGAGTGAGTCTCATGAAATGAAGCTGCTTTCTGAAAAGTAAAAGAATACCAAGATAGTTCCGAAACAGATCCACACTGTCCCAGAATTCTTCCCGAAGCAGAAGGTGTCACAGTAAGGCTACAATTATAGACATGCGCGCGCGCGCACACACACGCACACATTGTTTAAAAAAATTCATAGAATACACTTAACGCTAACTTTTTTTCCTTATTGGAAACCTGTTTACAATCTTGTCCACTGTCAGTCTTAAATGTCATTTTTCAGAAAGCTGGCTGCTGCCAGGAGAAATTTATTTTAACTTGAATCACAGCATGTTCATGCAGAGAAGCGCCTCTTTCGAATCTCCAAATTGGAGGGAATTCAGAGAAGAGAAAGTGAGGTGATCAGAATCAGGAGAAGCTGATTCAGGAGGAAAAATTATGAGGCTACACGATGCATGGGTGAGCTAAACAGAAGCTATTATTTGGTGGCGGTGGCAATGGTGGGATGGCAACCACCTAGAAACCGTCCAGAACAGGGAGCTGTTTTTTTTTTTTTTTTTTTTGGCCGGGGCTGGGTTTGAACCCGCCACCTCCAGCATATGGGGCCGGCGCCCTACTCCTTTGAGCCACAGGCGCAGCCCAGCCAGAACAGTGAGGACGCACAGTGAGATGTGGAAAACAGGAAGAGGGATGGGAGAATGAAATGGTGGGGCAATACCTAGGCAACGGGAGGGAGGCGCACCTGTGCTGGGCTCTATGGACGATGACGTCCCTCATTGAGCCTTTGCGCAGCAGCTGCCATGATTCCTAATTTAAAGGTGAAGAAACTGAGGTTCTGAGAGATTAAGAAAGCAAATAAGGAGTTGCAGGGTCAAGTTCTACTGCCACCTGCCACCAGGTTGTGACTAAGCAGAGGTCACAGTAGGCATTTTTGTCTCTCCTATTCAGTGGTAGGGGGATCAGGGAAGACTTCTTGGAGGGGACATGCGACTGAATTCCATCATGCTTCTTTGTGCCTATTCACAACAGAGGTTTCAGCTTTCAGGAAAGCAGGAACTCAATGTGCACATTATTTTTTAACACAGAATACACATGCCAATTGGGGCTCCTCGTCAATCATTCCCTTAGTCTGGCAAAGACATACTCAGGACCCAGCTCAAAAGGACTCTGCCTTTGGGAAGCCTTTCTCACATCTCCGAAGAAAGGTAGTCTCCTTGAGCCGACTGTGCATGAGCCCCGGGGGCACAGTGGTTAGCCATTCATGGCATGTAATTACCACCTTGGGTACTGGCCAGGCAGCAGCAATAGCAGGTCGGGTTGCTGGGAGAGGACACAGCAGGGTGCCAAGACCTGGCCTGGAGGCAGCAGAAAGCAATTCTGGGGAAGTGACCTGTGGGCTGTGAGAGGATGGTCAGCAGAAGTTGCCACGCCTCGGGAGGATGGAGGAGTGCCCAGGAGGCATGAGCCAAGGCTGGGCGTGGGTCACACAGGCCCTTTGAGGCCGCGGTGTCCTAAAGCAATGGGCCACCCTAAATAGGAGGCCAGGGAAGGGAGTGTAGATGCTTGTACTTTGGGAGGACCATTCTGGCCTCAGTGAGGCAGGTGAGCTGCAAGGAGGCACAGTGGAAGCAGGGTGCCCACTGAGGTCGCTGCCAGGGAAATCCAGGTGGGAAGGTGGTTGCTGATGGAGTGCGAATGGGAAGGGAGAAAGCAAGAGCTATTGTTTAAGAATTGGTATGAAGTGAGAATTGATGGATTTGGCATACTGACTACCATCCCCTAGTGACCTGGAGAGACAGGTTGGACCAGATGGGACTCACAAGGCCTCCCTCCTCCTTCCAGAGAGTCCGCCCCTAGGCAGACACTACGCATTAGGTAGCTTGGAACTCCCAACCCCAAGAGCAGGGCCAGCACACACATGGTGCTCAAGAGAAGGTGGTGGGCTATGCTGAGGCTGGCTGCTCAGCTCTGCTAGCTGCCTGATGACTCCCCATGGCAGCCACCAACAGCTTAGGACACCAATTCCAAGCAGAGCAAAGCGTAGGTTTTTCAGGGAAGCCCTGTATGTAGACAAAGTTTATCTGGAAAGCACAGCATTCCTAGCTCAGCATGGGGACTCACTGGGTTCCCCAGCTCTTGGCTGATCCAAAGTGTGCATGTATCTGCCAGACTGTCCTGGGCATTGTGACTGATGGCCCCTTCTGGAACAGCTTCTGAAGGAGAGCATGGTCTGGGGTGGCGTGGGCACTGCAGGGGAAGGCTGGGCTGAGACACCTGGCCCTGTTGCTCACTATCCATGTGACTGTGACAAAGTATTCAGCTCCCTAAGTCTTAGTCTGCTGTTTGCAAAATGGGGAAATGCAGCCGACCTCACAGAGTCCGACTGAGGCACACACAGAGTTTACATAAAGTACCTGCCTCGGGCCAGACTTGTAAGAGAGAGATTGAGGAGGCTGGTAGTGGTTCTCATCGTCCTTATTTAAGACACAGCTTTGTTTTTTTAAAAATACTCATTCTTGGGACTGGTGCAGTGGCTCACACCTGTAATCCTAGCACTCTGGGAGGCCAAGGCAGGTGGATCCCCTGAACTCATGGGTTTAAGATCAGCCTGAGCAAGAGTAAAACCCTGTCTCTAAAAATAGCCAGGTGCTGTGGTGGGCATCTGTAATCTCAGCTACTTGGGAGGCTGAGGCAAGAGAATCTCTTGAGCCCAAGAGTTTGAGGTTGCTGTGAGCTGTGATGCCAGGGCACTCTCCTGAGGGTGACAAAGTAAGACTATCTCAAAAAACAAAACAAAACAAAACAAATATATATATATGTGTGTGTGTGTGTGTGTGTGTGTTTGTGTGTGTCCATCCTTAGTTTCCCAGCACTTGTAGCAAACTGGTTAAATTTTCCTAGTAATTGCTGCCATCCCAGATATGCTAGTGAATATTAAACTGATTCATTTTAAAATTGTCCACATCTGGTCAAAGTGACTTGGTTCTGAGTTGGCAGCTTTGGTCTTTTGGAAGCTTGTGCTCCTATCCTAAAAGCTTCTCATTTAGAACTCTGGGAGCCCAGGCCAGGACACTCTTGTCTTTGTATTCCAAGCCATGGAGTAATCCTAACCAGGCCACACAGCACAGGGGACAGAGCTTGGCTTTTGCAGATAGAGGATCTGGGTTTGAATCCCATCTCCATTTTTTAGTAACTAGACAGCCGGGAGCAAACCCCCCAAGTGGGGCAATGGGTTGTGGTGGGAACTTTGCCCTCAAATCTCAATGATCTCTGACCTGTCAGAGCATGTGCAAAGAAAACCACCCACAGATTCTTACAGACAGCCCTCTGATACTGTCCAGACCCTCCCCTTAATCCTTTAGCACAGCTGTCCCTCTACTTATCAACATTTATTGAGCACCTACTGTGTACCAGGTGCTATGCTAGGCACTGGGGAGGGTGCAGTGAACAGGAAGTCCAAAGTCCTTCCCTGCATTTTTGGAGCTGAACACTGTGGCCCCTGCTGGCCTTTCTTGACTCACTGCTCCTGGTACTCACCCCTCACCTGATGGGGCACACTTGGCTGGAGGTACCAAGCGCTGCGGGGCTGCGATGCACAGAGCTGCTCTGATTTGAGCCTTGGCTCACATTCCTTCTGTCTGGATAGTTCCTGCTTATCTGCCCCACTTACCTGTGACTTCTGTCCCCTCCTCACCTCACTACATCCTGCACTGACTTCACTGTGTCCCTCAGTGAATAGTGTCACATGGAAAGGAGGCCTGGGCAAGAGTAGAGTGCACACTGGTCAGGGAGGCCAGCCGATCTAGTTCTATGCTGCCCCATACCCTCCCAGCTGTGTCCCCATGCCGTCCATCCCCTCTACTCTAAAATGGAAGTGGTAATGTCTGCCTCCAAGTTTTATTTTGGGGAATAGAGGAGACCCAATGTAGGTGCATGACTAAATGATAGCTGTCATAATTATCTCTTAGTGTCTTGCCTGTCACTCTCACTATTCTAGGAACTCATCTCAGGATGCCCAGTGTGGGGGGCAGAGTCTGGCATGCTTGAGATGCACAAGTGTCAAGTCTTGGGGAAACATGCCTCTTGAATCAGAAGCCCTTTTGGCATTGCAAGGGTTAAAATCCGCTAGTGATTATAAACAAGCTCCATTTCAGCTCAGCACTATCACTGGGCGTGAGTCACAAGGCTTAGCAGGTGTGGGCAATAATTAAAGGCTTCAGCAATCTACCTGGGCAAGGTATTTTTGCCTCTTATTCCAAAGAGGAAACTCTCTCTATGGAGAGCAGAGGAGCTCATTAATGAGACTAATTAGGTGTAAAGGGGGTAGAGGCTGGCATCAGCTGCAGCTTGGAGGAGCTAATCATTAAGCTCTGTAATCTCCTCTGCTGAACACAAGCAGATCAGGTTCGGGGGCTGCAAGCAGGGGGCTCTCTCACATGAGTACCTGACCATGGGCTTGGGAGAGGCTGAAAGGCCTCACTTCTCCCCCACCCCTACCCTATGTTCCCCTGGAGACACCAAACAGACACACACAGACACACACACACACACACACGCACACGCACATAGACACACACACACATACGTACATACATGCTCGCGCACAGCATGGGGTCAGCTGCCAGGGAAAGAAGCCAGATCATCCAAAAATATGCTTTTCACTTAGTGTTCATCACCTTTGAGGAACATGTGCTGGTTTTACAACAAGGTTTTCTGGATATGAGGAACGGATCAAAGAACTGCCTTCCTGGTTCCCTCCACATGTGGAGGATCAAACTCCCATGCCTCGACTTCCAATTTTCCAGCCATCACTAATATTTAGCTAGCAATGGAGCAGAGTTTGCTTTCTGAATCCATCTCCTCCCTGCCTTTGGGCTCTGTGACCTGGAATATGAGGAACTAATCCCCTCTGGACCTTCAGTGGCTAGAATATCCCAGGTGTCATCAATACACTGGAGGTAGGGCGAGGTGGATGGGGGGCAGGTAGGAAGAGAATGGATGAATGGGTTTTGGCACCCCAACTTTTCTCTGCTGTATGACTTTGGCCAAATCACAAGCCTTTGAGACCTGATTTCCTCACCTGTAAAAGGATTCAAGGTCATATGTGTAAGAGCACTTAATAAAAGTAGCTCATTTGTAGTTACTGTGAGTTTATTTCAGTAAAAGGAGAAAGGCTGGTCGAGGAAGTGGACAAATAGTTCCCAGGAAGCCTGTACACTGAGCTTGTGTTAGTCAAGGGGCAACGTGTCCTAGGGGCAAACTATAGGAGCAGAGACCCACACCTGGAACACTGGTATCTCTGCACCAATGACAGAGAGCCTCGGCCCTGGGGTCACCTCCAGCCCCACATGAGAGGCTTTTCCTCTCACCTCCGTACCCTTGGAAACTTCTGGGAGGCAGGTTGGAAGCAGCTGGCCTCTGCTTCTCCCATGAGACCCACTCCATAAAGCACCCTTTCCATCCTCTGCACCTTCAGCCTTGTCCAGCATAGCCTTTCGGGATGTTGGCACCAACTAAACTGCACGCATCCTGAGCATCAGCTGGCTGTCATTAGAGCCTAGTGCCAGAACAAGCACCGTGGCAAAGCCTTCCCTGATGCCCAGCTCCTCTCCCCCACACCTGAGTCGCCACATCTTTCCTGGTCCTTTAGCCTTCTGGGCACCTTCCATCCCATCACTGACTCCTACTGGGATTACTTATTCACACTCCACTGGAAATAGGTAATAATCCTCTTTTTTCTCACTGGGAAGTACTGATCCTGCCAACCCCTGCCCAGCCACAAGGGTGGGCATGTGACCCTACGGGCCGACTGGAAGACTCCTTCCTCTGGTCACAGCAATGGGTTCAGGGTGGCCCAAGCTGGGTTGAGAGGTGATGTACAGACATTGGAGGTGAAAGCCAGAAGGACCACAGAGCCCCCTATATCACTATTGCAAAGGAAGGGCACGTTTCAAAATAAGACTAACGGCGCAGAAAGGCAAAGCCAAGCAGTGGCCACTGAGAGATTAGACAGCATCACTTGAGGTCCTGGATCCGGCCACGGCAGTAGCAAGAGCAGCCTGGGACTTCCCAGTTGGGTGAGCCAAGGAATTCTCTCTCCCACCTTTTGTGCTCAAGTTAGTTTAGCTTGGCCTTCCACTGCCTATGACCGGGAGGCCAGGTCAGGGTCTAGGCAAGTCTAGGGCCATTTCAGGCAGCCTCAGGTTTGTTTGTGCTCCACCCCCGCTCCAATATTATTGCTAGTACCTAGAATGGAGTCATTGTAATCATTTTCTCCTCCCTGAACCACAAGCAAAGACGTAGCAGGACCTAAGGCTACTCTCAGACCAAAGCCAATAGCAACCTAGTGGCTCCTGGACGCCGGGGTCCTGTGGACACTTTTGGGCCCATATGCTCCTTACAGATCCTTGTTTTTCTGAGGTTTCCTAGAATGCTTTCCACCATTTTCCTAATCTGAACATCACAAACACCACAAAAACACAACATATATAATGTTCTGCAAAATCAATAGCATTAAAATACAAAAAGGGGAGAAGATGGGGGAACAAAATACCTATGTCTCTTAAACATAAGTACCAAGCACTCTAAAAGGGGATTGTTGGTATTTCTGGAGCCCTTATGTTTTATGTACATAGTGCTATCCCCATTTTAAAGACGAAGAAACTGAGGCTTAGAGAAGGTTAAGTTGCTTTCCAACATATGGCTTGGCAAATGCCACCTCTTCCTCCTTCAAGGCCCCACAAGTGTTATCTCCCATGTGACCCAAAGCCTCCTTCCTGGATCCTCCAGCACCCACAATCATCCAGCCAGCAGTCCCACAGTTCCTCCAGCTGGTTACAGGACAGCAGCTACCAGTAGAAGGAATCTCAGGGTGGATACCATTTCTCATTCACCCCCATCCGCAGCACAGGGATTGTGGCACTAAATGTTTGCTGGAGTAAACTCACGGACAATGGAGTCCTGATCTGACCCCCACCTGCTCAACCAGAAGCCATGCAGTGCCTCCCCTCCCCCAGTGGCCTCAGTGACTGCCAGCACCTCTGAGCTTCTCTCTTGTTCTCCCCAGAGGGAGAAAGGCTGGGTAGCAGAAGTGGTTACAAGACCAGAGGGAGCATGGACAATGGTAATAAATATGTAAAATCCAGAATTCATTATATCCAGCTAATTCCAAATGCAAAAGACACCATATCCTCTGAGATAGATTCCAGTGAAGGATTCTGGTTTGTAGCAGACAGTTTGAAAAGTGGGACCAGAATTATTCTGTCCAACTCACAAAACTGCTCTCTTCTTGATGGGCAAGATACCCGTCCTCTACTAATTTTGTGCCCAAGAGCTCATCTCCTAGCCTGCCACAGTTCTGTAAGAGACCCTCCCTGGAGTCCCTGAAAGGCCTCGCCACTCTATGGTCCCAGATCAGAGACCCTCTGGACATGAACCTTGAGATATAGAAAGCAGAGGACGTAGTCCTCCTAAAGAGCCAGCATTAAAGCAAGATGTTAACATTACATAAAGTAAACTCTGTTTCTCTGGGGGGTGGGGGGAGACGCAGCACATGTTGGAGATAAAGTGAGGATGCCCCATGCAGTGCGCTTGAAAACAGGCACCTTTGCATGGTGCCTGCCTTCATCTACCATCCCCAAAGAAAGGGAGAGAGGGCCTGCCGAGCCACCCAGGAAAGACAGCTAACGCTTACAATCCGGCCAGGCAGGAGGTCTGCAAATGCTCCCCTCCAGCCTCTCACACTCAAAACATTTCCTATAGCGAAAGCTTCAAAGGTAGAAAAGCGAAAAAAGACTTCCCCTCTGCCCTATGCCAGCTGAGAGAATACCTTCCTATTCCCTCTCTTACACACACAGACACACACACACACAGACGTGCACACGCACAGCTGCAGAGGAGAACCAAACTACAGGCCGAGCTAGAAAGGAGGGGGCTGTAGTTTGAGACCAGGCCCAAAGCATGTGATCTGAAGTTAGAGGTTCAATTCCTGTTTCCAAAACTTACTAGGATTAAAGGAGAGTCAGAGCAATAGTTCAGGTAGAGGACTCTGTGGAAACTGCCAGCACAGCGGTGGCACACACAAAAATGCTCCCATCTATGAATCCTGGCACTGTTCTGAGTCTTCACCACCAACTATAGAAAGCTCATCCCGTAGCAATAGCCAATGAGGAATGACTTGAAGGGCACCAGACAAGGCTCCTGTCCTTCCTTGCCTAAGTCCCCAAACTTCTTCCCTATTAACTTTGTCTCACTGGCATAAGCTCCAAATAAAGTTCTTCTGCCTGTGGTACTGAAGGCCCCAGTTAAATCTTGCTGTTGTTGTTTAATATAAAAGTCCAGTTTGGCCCCTATAGGTCATTAATATTTGAGTGAAAATTAGTCCATATTCTTGGTGTCTAATATCACTGAAGAACAAGTTGTGCCAGATTTTGTATTTCTTTTTCTAATAGACGCCTGGGTGGCTTCGGGGTGGGGCTTTAAGTCAGGGGCAGGAGGCTACTTTAGAAAAATCCAGTCTTTTTGTGAGTGAAATGTAAAGACATGAATTAAACAACTATAGATAAATGGTGAGTTCATAGCTGTTGTCAACACTGGTGGCTGAGGTGCTTTGTGTGCAGTACAGCTTCTTACTTGCTCTGATCCCAACCAACACCAAACATAGTCACTTAGGTTAAAACATAGGAAATGTTAACATTTTCAAGGTTGGGCAAGGTGGCTCACTCTTTGTGATCCTAGCACTCTGGGAGGGCGGGCGGGGTGGTGGTGCTAAGGTGGCGGATCCCTTGAAGTCAGGAGTTTGAGACCAGTGTGAGCAAGAGGGAGACCCCATCTCTACCAAAAATAGAAAAATTAACTGGGTGTGGTGGTGTGTGCCTATAGTCCCAGCTACATGGGAGGGAGAGAGAGAGAAAAGGAAGGAAGGAAGGAAGGAAATCAAATCTGGAAAGGATTAAAAAATGTTCTCAGGAGACTAGAACAATGGGCCAAAACAAGTTGAGATGCATTTGGGACAAATGTAAATTTCTACACTTAGTTTCAAAAATATCAGCTTCAGAAGTACTAGTTCAGGCTGACCTGTTTTAAAAGCAATTTATGAGGTAGCTACAAAAGAGGCAGAGTTTACGTTTAATACATGTTTAGCAATGACCAACAGCACGATGCGTGGCTCAAAAAAAAAATAAAGCCATGGGCTGCTCAACAGAAGTAGAAAACCTCGAGCTGCACTGCAGTGCAGTGAGTCCATTGGAAAGTGAGAAACATAATATGGGTCACACGTGTAATTTTAAATTTTCTAGTAGTACATTTACCAAGTAAATAGAAACAAGAGAAATCAATCTTAATATTTTATTTTACCCAATATACACCATAATTTCAATATGTAAATAAAATAGAGAATTACTGAGTTTTACATTTTTTGCATACTATATCACGTCCCCCTCTTACAGCACATCTCCTCGGGACCAGCCACACTTCAGGTGCATCATAGCCCCGGCAGCCAGAGGCTACTGTATGGAACATGGCAAGATGAGAGTAAGGGTTGGGATGAATCCACTGAGCTCTGTTCTCAACAAACCACACCTGGAACATCTGGGATTTTAGGTATTTTAGGAGGGACAATAATGAACTAGAGGCTGTCAAAGACTATCTGAAGATCGGGGGATGAGAAAGCTTAGTGGGCCAGGACTGTGTGGTGCGTACCAGAGGGAGAATCACAAGTGCCACCCATGTCATGTGGTGACAGAGCACAAAACTAGGCCTAGCCAATGGGAACTGTGACAGTGACATCTGGGCTCTTTTTAAAAGTGAGTTTCCCTGAGGCTGGAGAGAGGTGCACAGGCAGAAGCCAGATGGCCTGCAAAGAGGATATCCACACGGACAGGAAACTGATGTCCTCCAAGATTCGAGGTTCACAACGACTAACAACGATGGTGAAGTCAAATGACGGGGTGCCAACATGTACAAGGCCAGACGTTGAAGTTCATGAATTCATCCCAGAAAAAGTGCTACATACCTCACTGCTGAATATCACTGCAGTCACCTTCCAAGTATGCCCCTTGGCCATCTGGTGACCACAGTGATGAGGTATGTAGCACTTTTTCTAGGATGAGTTTGTGAACTTAATTGTCCAACCTCATACAGCTAAAGATGTTTCTTCCTTTAAGTAATCTTGGGACATTAAAGCTTGTTCTGGCCAACCTCACAGGTGGCCTGTATAACTCCAATAGTCTGATACAGGTATGGGGGGCCTTTGTCCACTCTCTGACTTTAAGGAGCTTACAAGAGAGGGTCTGCAGTGAACAGTCTGGTATAATACCATCAGCTTGCTGGGTCTTAGCTCACTTGAGAATAGAAAGAACTACAAGAGGGTCTTTGAACCCCTTCCCATTTAAAGACCCTTTTGAGTAATCCTCCTGGATCTCACGGAAGAAGAACATTAACCCCTGGGTCTCTCTAGCACTCTGCTCTGAATGCCTCATCTTCACCTGGCTGTGTTGTACCAATATCAACATGTTCCCAACTCAACTCCCCCCCCAGCCTGCTCCTCCATGACCCCAGATGTGGGGAGGCTGGATACTGGGCCAGCTGTCTCCGTCTCACCCTGGGTGATGTATGTCACTACCTAGTGGAGGAGGGACATTTGACACAATGTAAAGAACCAAGTAGAGCAGAAGACTTCCAAGGGACTTTAGGGCAGGAGAGGAAGATGGCAGAGATGAATTCCACATGCAACATGGGGGAAAGCATCTCAGAGGAGGCTGTCTTTCCCTCCCCCATGCATTCGTAGGGTTGACTATCAGGCTCTGGGCTGGGCACTGGAGGTGGCTTCTGTCACTGAGGTGCTTTCAGCCTCATGGGGGAGAGAGGCGCACCCATAAGGGCCATAGAGGGCTTAGGTGGTAGGACAGAGGCTGCCTGGGAATAAAGTGGCTCCAGAGAAGAAGGGGTCAGTCCCAGCCAGGCTGTAGGAGAAAGTGTCACACAGGAAGGGAGGTGGCAAAGTTCAAGATGAGGCTTGACAGCCTCTGCAGACAGAGCACAGAGGGTGTTCCAGGCAAAGAGACAACACTGGGACAGCTCAGTGCACTTAGAAACACAGCCTGCAAGGTGACCTGGAGGGGATGGGGGGACGGGAGGAACAGGCATAGGGAAGTGAAAAGAAGAGATCCCAGGTCAGTTTTGGAGGCTAGGCCAACGGGTAACACACTGTCCTGCAGGGCCTGGGGGACACAGGAAGGTTTTAGGATGAGATCTGTCAGGAGTAATTGTACATTTTTTAAATACAAGAAATTTTTTTGTTCTACCTTTATTTTAGTAAAAAGGAAGCATCATGGAGCTGGCAAATCACCTCTGCATCCCAAAGACGGTGCGACATGTGATAATGACTGTGAAGTGCAGCTAAGCCTGTTAGCAGGAATGACCAGAGAGTGAGAGGCAGGGCTGAGGCACTACCCTCCACCATGGGCTCTTTGTTTGAGGATCATTAGGAAAAGAAGACACTAGAAAAATGTGTGCCAGGTAATAGGAGGGAAACGGGCCTTGGCAGGGCTGTGTTACCCATGGAGAAATTAGCAAATAAAATTCAGGGAAGAAAGCAGGATCTTCTGTGCTCTTTTTTTCTTTCTTTCTTTTTTTTTTTTTTTTTTTTTTGAGACAGAGTCACACTCTGCTGCCCTGGGTAGAGTGTGGTGGCGGCATAGCTCACAGCAACTTCAAACTCTTCAGCTCAAGCGATCCTTTTGCCTCAGCCTCTCAAGTAGATGGGACTACAGGTGTCCACCACCAGGCCCTGCTAGTTTTTTTACTTTTAGTAGAGATGGGGTCTCACTCTTGCTCAGGCTGGTCTCAAACTCCTGAGCTCAAGTGATCCACCCGCGTCAGCCTCCCAGAGGGCTTAGATTACAGATATGAGTTACCACGCCCAGCTCACCGTCTCATTAAAAAAAAAAGTCTGTCTCCCTCACAGGACTTGAGGAGCTGGGGACAAGGGGATGTACCTTATTCATGTTTTTATCACCAGCAGTTAGCAATAGGAGCCACAAGAACCCGTTGGATGGCGTGGTCTTCATAACACAAAGGGTTCTGGGAGCTAGAAATGGCCCCGAGAGGACGAACTTTCATTAACTCATGTAGCCCTTCCCTCCTTAGGCAGACATGTGAATGGCCTGTGTGGCTGAGTCACAACACTATAAGACAAAGGCTCCCTTTCTTCCTCAAAGGACACGTGGGTGTTCCAGATTACCTTCCCTGGCATGAAGACATGAGGGGAGGCAGAGGGCAGTGGGCAAAGTGTCAGGTCTACGTGGTCACAGACCATGCTACTTCCACATCCCGAGAGAAGCCACAGACCGGTATTAAGTAAACAATTCCACGATTCCTGTAGGGCAGGTTACGCGTTTAGATATTTTTAAAGACGAGCAAGAATCCTGCTGCTAGAGACCCCTCCAGTTTTTTGTCCGTCTCTTTCCTCCTAACTTCCCACACTGAGCTATCTTCATGGCCAGGACACGTATGCAAAGTAACTAGCCAGTGTTTTAAAGCACTATTTTTCTATTGTTTTAATGGCCCCAATAAAGGCACCATTGTTCCTTAGCGGTATACACGCTTCATTCTAGTAATTAGCTGTCAGAAAGGACCCGACAGCAGCCTAATGTTGTCCGCTCCAATCATATTAATGAAATGCAATCCACTCGAACGTCCTGAATGCACATCTGTAATTGCATTAAGCAGAGAAACTGGAGACATCAGGATCAAACTTCAGTCTCTGAACAGAGTGTTACGATCAAGCACATTAATCCATTATTTCTTCAGAATCTGACAGCCAATTAATATACCAGGCCTTCATACACCAGGCAAAGGACTGATGTCCCTGTCATGATTTTGTTTTTAAAAAAACCATTAAAATGACTGTTTGTACTCAGGGATGTCAAAGTAAATGCTGGGTGTAATGTTTCTAATCAAAATCAATTGTTCAAAGGTGGAAAGGTAAGAAACAAACTTTGGAGGAACAATGTCGTTGCTTCCAAAAAAGGAAATTTAAAGATCTGAAAGTCTTACTGCTTTTCCTCATGCTTTTAATAAAAAGTAGCTAAAATTAAGTACTAGTCAGAGTTCAAATAACTCAGCTTCATCTAATGATTTTGAACAGGACAGGCATAGTATGAGTTCTTTTTTATTTTTATTTTTTTAACACATACAAGTCTTCATCTTCAGATTTCACTGGTATTTACAAGTAAGTGTGTAAATACCCAGAGAAGACTCCCCAAGTCCTGAGTTTTCCTGCTTCACTTAACAGAATATACTTTGTTAATTACCAAAGCTGCCTTCCACTCACTAGAACTTCTGCTGGATTTGGAAGGCAGACAGGAGAATAAATACCTCTTCAAATCTGCAGAACTGCACACATGTCCCAGGAACCAGACCCACTTGGAAGTGTGCGCAGGTCAGTGGCACATTCAGGACTATGATGAAATTTAGTTAGAAACTGCTATCAGGAAGCTGTCATTGATGAGCAGGAGCAGACAGAGAAAACAGCAGCCTGGGGACTGTCGGTGTGCCCCGGGTGGGAACTGTCTTCCTGGGCTGCTCGCACTGTGCCAAAATCGAACTTGCCAGTGAGATGGCCTGGATCGTTCGTGGTTGAGGATGAGAATGTGCCTTTCTGGGCTTTCCGACATCTGGATTCTGTCTGTTTTTCCAGAGCTGTCTCCTGGTATGTTCTAGCCACAGAGCCACCAGGGCTGCTCACCTCCACCAATAGGTTCCTCTACAAATTTTCCTCGAGTGACAGCTTTCATCATAAGCTCCGGCATCCTTTTCGTAGGCTGGTCCTGCTGCACACCTTCTGCGAGGCACCACTTAGCACAGCGTGCTGGGAAGTGTCTGTCTCTGTCTTTATAGCTAACTTCCTTCACTTCAGTGTACACACCTAGGACATAGGCATGACGGGCTAACACAGGGCCAGGCACAGAAGAAAAGCTTCCTGAATCCAATGGAGCATGAACGCTTTGGAAGCTCTTGATGTGAACAGCCGAGTGACTTCTGCGCACCTATCAGCTACAGGAGAGCGCCCTGTGGGTGTTACTTCAACTGGAAAAACTATGTTGGGTCTATTGTCTATAGCTCACCATAGAAATAAAGTGTATTTCTAGTTTTATATCTACAGTTGCATCCCCACTTCTACCCGAAAACCCCCATCATTCTACTCAAGTCCTAAACTTGGGAAAGAGGACACTGGTTTTATAAGCAAAACCACAAAAGTAGCAGTTGCCTCATCAACCCAGACCCCGTGCTAGGAGAGAGGAAGGTCGGAATACTGTGTGAGGAGCCTTAAGTGTGTGCGTGGAGACCTAAAGGGTGTGAAAAAAAGAGGTGTGTGATTTTAGGGCCCAGGTCAGAGACGTATTTCCACAGTAAGGGACAGCTTAAATATGTAAAGCCTTGGGCGAAACAACTGCTGGGAAATTCTAATTATGAAGAGGAGTTCTATACAACACAGGAAGGTGGGGAGAAGTAGAGGGACCCTTAAGGTTTACAGAGTCCTCACCAGGTGTCCTGGACACTAGCTTTATGGTATATGAAAACCATATACCGTAACGGTTTGGGGGAAGAGCTGATGTGCCTAAAATATGGTGTCTGGAGTGAGCTGATGATTGCTCACTTTTCCTTGTGCCAATGAAGCATGAGGCTGTGATGTAATCACTTGATAAATATTAACTCAACCCTCACAATAACCCTAAGGGGAAGAGATAATTGTTATTCCCATTTTATAGATGGAAAGACAAAGCAAAAAGAAATTAAAGACTTGCCAAGGACACTCAGTGTACATTTGGACCCTGCAATTTGCCTCCAAAGCCCACCATCTGCTCCTGCTTGACAGCTGATGGCGATGACGGTGGTGGTGATGTGGGAATTCATCCTTCAGGGCTCAGCTCGGTCACCTCTTCAGAGAAGTGCTACTAAGCAACCTCCCCACTGGCCAAGGGGTGTGTCCACAGTTCTTCTGTACCACATCGACACCTCTGGCTTCCTACTCACCTATGAGCACCAGGCAAGCAGGACCCGGTCCTCCCCTCTCTGTGCCCTCAGCACCCAGCACAGAGAAGCATCCTGCCGAATGCATCTGTGAGCATTGACGCATGGGTTCTCCTTACCCCCAGGCAGATAAAAGCCCTGCACATACTCCAGCCAGTTAACCTACATGGGGGATTAATTGTAAGGCAGAAGGTTAAAAAATTCACTTATCTCCCCCATGTTTCATTATCTGAACTATTTTAAGTGAAGCAGGCTACCTCGATACACCATGATCTTTGTCTCTGAATGAACATGTGCTTGTATGTGCCACTCAGAGGAGGCAGGCGCAAAGGGCCTTCACAGGCCACATCATCTCAGGATTCCAATCATGTCAGTTTAGCAGACGGGAAGGATTAGATTTTTCTTGAAAACAAACTGAGGCAACAAGGGTACTAACTGCACTCTCTGTGTGAGTTGGGATATTGTTCTTAAGTAAATCACCAACATTTGATCCAAGAAAGAAAAATGAACTGATCAGACATTTTCCTCCTTCACTGTAGTCCTATAAACTATTCCCTAAAACTCGTTGAGGCCTCTGTGGATCCTTCAAATGGAATCTCCCCTCTTCTGGATTACCTGCACATCCTCTGTACTCACACTTAGCTAACATCTCTCTCTCATCAGACGCGTGGGGCTAAGACGGTGTTTTGTTCACGCCTGTGTCTCCAGCTCACAGGGCTCAATAACACACACTGAATTTAATGTAAAAACATGTTATCCAAAGACGGAGCCATATTCAGATCTCCAGCATCAAGGCTACTTTCTAGCCACTCATTTTAGCCTAGAATGTAGGAATAAAATGTAGGAATGTAAATAAAAAATAAAGCCTACTAAGTTTTTTATGCCTATTTTTTTTATTGGGCAAAAATATACATAGCAAAATTTACTATCTTTAACTATTTTTAGGTATTAAATACATTCATACTGTTATGCAATCATTACCATCTATCTCTAGAACTTTTCTCATCTTGTAAAACTGAAACTCTGTACCCATGAAGTAATAATTTCCCTCTTCCCCCAGCCTCTGCCAACCATGAGTCTACTATCTGTCTCTACGATTTTGACTACTCTGAGTTTCTAAGGTAAGAGGAATCATATCCTATTTGTCTGCCTGTGACTGGCTAAATGTACTTAGCATAATGTCCTCAGCATCCATCCATGGTGCACCATGTGTTAGAACCTCCTTTCTTTTTAAGGCTGAATAATATTCTTCTGCATGTATAGACAATGCCTTGTTTATCCATTCATCTGTTGATGGAAACGTCCACATTTCAGCTACTATGAATAGAGCTGCTATGAACATTAAGTGTACAAATATCTCTTGGAGACCCTGCTTTCAAGTCTTTTGGGTATACCTAGAAGTGGAATTGCTGGATAATATGGTCATTCTATTTTTAATTTCTTGATGAACTACCACACTGCTTTTCCATAGGAGCTCATATACTATTTTACATTGCTATCAATAGTGCCCAAGGGTTCCAATTTCTCTACATCTTTGTTAACACTTGTTATTTTCTTTTTTGTGACAGTAGCCATTCTAATGGGTGTGAAGTGGTATCTCATTGTAGGTTTGATTTGCAATTCACTAACGATGAGTGATGGTAGATTATCACATGCTTATTGGCCATTTGTACATTTTCTTTGGAGAAATGCTGATTCAAGTACCTCGCCCATTTTTGAATGGTTGTTTCTCTTGCATTGGTGTGTGCATGTAAGGTCACTGTGTAGGCCAGTGGGTGGGGTCAGGCAGTATGAAGGATTTGAAGATGTAATTACTTTTAAGATGTTTTAGATGATTTAGTGAGTATTTGGGAGTATATACAAAAGTACCTAGCACACTCCCGGGCACACAGTAGCCCTTCAACAATTGGCTTCAAGGAGTCATGGAAATTTAATGTCAGTCTTTATTTTTTTGCCTAACACAAAGCCCATTCCTGTATCAGTCACTAATGTTATCTGCAAGCTCTTAAAAGATAGCGAGGGAACCAGGCTGACAACATCTGGACGGCCTTAGCTTGTAGGACTCATATAAAGCTCACACATCAGCATTGGAAGGTGTGGATTATAATCAGAGGTGGTTCTCCTTAAAATGTGTCTTGAACAACTCCAAGTATTACCAGGTAACATCTTCCCCTGCCATTTCCCCCCAACTCCAATCCCTCCTGCAGGCCAGAGTATTGCTAAAATGCTGATCAGAGCCTGTGTTTTTATTGAGTACAACTCTAGTGCAATTTCCCCATCACCAATAGGTCTTCTGCCTCAGAAGGGTTTGACAGTCAGTAAGTTTGAAACAGCTGGAGTAAACCAAGTTTAGTACTGGTCCTTGCTGAGGAGCCTTTACTGTCCCCTGTGTATTTCCAAAAGGAGAATCAAATCAACTATATTCCCAGTGTCTCTTGGCCCTTTTTATTCAAAGAACACACTACCCATTGGAGAAACATTAGCCATACACCATAGGATAGAACTTTAAAGATCCTTGCACACTCTCTTTTCTAGTTTTTCTTTCCCATGCTTCTCTCTCAGCCACTTCCATGTCTCAACAGTGTAGAACTCACTGCTTTGCCCCAACAGTTGACCTTTCATTCTTGTGCGTCTCTGCCTAGAGTGAGTTCCCTTTCTCCACCTGGTGAAACTTCACTCACCCTTCAAGGCTCAGCAAACCATCCGCTCATCTGAGACACCTGGCCCAGCCCAAGCTATGCTGAAGGAACCCCTTTTGTCAAAGGGAAGACTTCTTGACTTGCTTTCACACCCTCACTGGGAGGGAAGCTTCTGGAAGGCAGGCTCCTGGTATGTCTCTCTGTACACCTGGCACGGAGCCTGAACAGACAAGGTGTTCAGTAACGCTCAGTACATGCCCCTTGAATGTCAAAGCAGTCATTGGAAAGCAACAGAATTTTTAAAAATACAGTTTAATGTCTTAGGTTTTACAGACTTAAAGACTTTTTATTTCTCAGAATATCAATCCGCAGCATCTTACTATAAATTCTAAGTGGATTTAAGAACATCATGTACTTCCTGCTCTGTTGAATACAGAATCTGAGAAAGGCAGAGCCCAGGGGCCTTCAGAGACCTGCTAACCCCACTCTGTCATGTAAAAGATGAAGAGACTGGAGCCTGAGAAGGGAGGGGTTCGCCCAGGGTCAGCTTTCTGACACCCAGGCAGCCCTTTCCCTGCAGCTCTGAGGACAACCCAGGCAGTTCCTCAGCGGCGTGGAGGTGACCGACCAGGGCCTCACAATCCAACCACCTCCCCATGCCTGGCTAAGGTGAAGAGACTTCCTCATAATGACACCAAAATATTCTGCGTGGCAATTATGGACCTAACACTCACGATGAGACGTGACACATACAGAAAAGGCTACAAAAAAGCAACGACAGCATGACACAAGAGCCACCCCCCCCACCCTTTTGCAAAAAAAAAATAGAGTTTGGCTGGTGTTCACTCTTAATGTTAAATGATGAAGCCTTTAGACAGTCACATATTTCTTCAAGATAACTCTGAAGGAAGTCCGTGATAATCTGGCATCAATACCCAACGTATGTCACCTAACATATTTTAGCAGCTACGACTCCCTGCATGAGACATTCTATATGGACAGATCTATGGTGACTGATAAGTTACAATATGTACAAGTACAGATGCTTCTAGGAAATGGGGCTTTATGTAAATATGTGATATTTTGTACAGAATTCATGCTACTTCCATACACAGGTTGCTTTAACAGAGGTGTAAACAGATACACCTTGGTATAGATAAAGTTGGTCTACTTCTTCTTTAAACAATGGATGGTGGAGGGGGATCCACAAGCACCCTCTACATCTTCAGGCGTGTATGGTGGCAACACAGCTTTAAAAGAGTTAACATCCCTACCAGAAGTCCTAACAAATTGAATCTTATTTAATTAGATATTGTATTGGGGGGGGGGGGAATGAAATAAAATTCTTTCATTAACTAAACCAAACTCCCTTAAAGGCAACAATATGTTCCTCTCTGTCAGGACAGAATGGAATGAAATCTTCATTTTAATTGGGGTCAGATGAGGAGCCATTTGGCTTCAGATGCTTTGTTTATCAGCCCTGAGCTTTATGGCTGAACCGGAACGTGAAATATTCCATTACACAACCGTTCCACTTAAAAGCCCACTTTCCCAACAATTTTTCATATGTTAAATGCTGTAAATATAGCCCAAACTAGCTTTGAAATTTAGAAATAGAATATTTAAAGATCCCCCGGTGACATGAGGCTCCCGGATGGCCTTGGGTCAGAGCAGCTATTTCTCCTCCCCAGCAACATGGCCTCCCTTAGACAGATGCCCTGTGATCAAGAAGAACAGGCCAGGAAGGCCGCCACGCTCTGCGCTGCTGCTTCTCCACGTGGTGAGGCTGGCCCCTTAATGCAACTGAGCTGAGAGGTTCCAGAAGCGACAAGCGTTCATCAAGCACCGCCTAGAGCCAGGACTGATGGTGATTAAGAGCAAGGACTCTGGAGCTGGGCATTTTGCATTGGAATTCTGACCTTAACACTTCCTAGCTGTGTGACCTCGGGCAAGTCACTTAACCTTTCTGTGCTTTAGTTCTTTCATTTGTATGAGAGAAAAAATAATATTTACTTTACAGGGTGGTTGTAAGGGTTTAATGAATAATATGCAGAAAATGCTTTAACCCCTATCTGGCACAAAGTAAGCTCTATTTAAAAATTGCTGTTATTATGATTATTACTAATAAGTACTTCCACATTTATCCTCATAATTACTTACTGAGATAAGAGTAATTAAGTCCATTTCACAAATGAGGAAATAGAGAGATTAAGTTATTTGTAGGGGTCACATTACCAGAAAGTCGTAGGGGTGAGATATGAATCTTGGATTGTCTTAAATCCATAGTTTTTGCCACAAAAAGATGCTGATTTCAGGGCAGACAGAATAAACACACATTCCACCTTAAGAACCCAGACATGGCTCAAATTTTTTTTTTTTTTTTTTGCAGTTTTTGGCTGGGGCTGGATTTGAACCCACTATCTCTAGCATATGGGGCAGGCACCCTACTCCTCTGAGCCACAGGCGCTGCCCAAATTTTCATATGCTTTCTAAAGAGGAAATGCAATATTTTTTACATGGATAACTGGGCTAAGAGGAACAAGTCTGTAACTACCACTCTTCTGAGATCTAGAACTTATGTCCAAAGGGAGTTTCAAATAGATTTTATTATCTACAAGGAGATGACCTAAGTCATCTGAAGTGGTAAATAATTCAAATTTTAAAATGTGCATCTTTATTATCACTAAGGATAACAATAGTTATGATTAAGAATATTAACTCATTCATTATACATTCACGTCCAAAGATCTCCATTGAGAACCATTCCCGTTGACTATGTGAGATTTTGATTCTTTTTCCCAAATGGATTTAAGCAAAAATATTAACATAGAAAACTTATTTTTTGTCTTAAAATAACTACTGTTCAGAGAGTCAGAGACAGTTTTCACTTCCACCGAGAAACTTTATTTGGCTTTTTTCAGTCCTTCTTAAGATGTATTCACTTGGAAAACAACTTTCTTTTTATCTTTCAAGTTCTAGCATCAAAATCCATCTAGAGTTTCAGGATTCTTTTTTAAGCACATTGGCAACAGGTTAATGATGACATTATATGACAGCGCCTGAATAACAGAGACTAATTTAATCAGTAGAGCGCTGCCTTGGCTAGACTTGGGAAGTCCAATGTCATACAAGACAAGGTTTCAAAGAAACTGGAAAAGGAGCAAAAGTTCTGGCAAAAGGCACATTTTAAACTTTAATTTTCAGTGATGACAATGGGATCATGGTGTCTGCACCTGATAGGACAGAGTCAAATTCCACTATGTCTTTGAAATGTACATTCATACATGCTTCCAGAAAATATAGCCGTTTTAAATTAAATGTATTATTCATGGCTCGTAAATTCCAGGATGACACCCATGAAGTTTGCTCTATACATTTTCCTGTCTTCTGTGAAATGCTCTGTTCTGGAAAATGTAATAAAAGGAGCTCTTTCTGTGCTTTCACAGCAGGTATTTTGATTTGATGGCAATCGCTTTTCTTTACGATTTTCATATAACCATGCCCTGATCTTTTGACAAATAAAAAAAGACAAGTGGACATCCACATGTGTGTAATTTGCTAATTGCACATCTTCAGTGAGGAAAAATGCTTGTTTAAAAAGTTATTGATTCTCTTAACCACAGAGTTCAAAGTGAAGGTGGCATGAACATCTAAATAAATATCAAGGAAGTGTCAAAGGTAACCAAGGAGGGACCAAGTGAAGTGTGAAGTGTTAATTGTATCTAAAAAAATCTTAAAGAATAGAGGAAAAAGACAGATACACTGAACTTCCAATTATCATAATGTTGTCTTCTTCCTAACACATCTTCAAACTTGAAAAAAGCATTGAAGCCAGAGGAATTCAGAGTACCTCCAGCTGTGTCCTTCAAACATCCATACCCTGTGTACAGTTTATTTAAATACAAAATAAAATTATGACTTACAAAATGCACATTTACATTGCAAGACATAATCAGCCTCCAAAAGGCATGTTAAAGAACAGAACGTGAGATGAAGAAGGAAGGAAATGGAAGCGTAAGAGTCCCTTCTGCATCTGTTTGATTGCTCCCAAGAATATTGTTTTAAAGGTGGGGGGAGATGGCTCACCTGCTATCTTCACACTCACACCAGGACACAGAGGGAATCTGGAAGGTTAAGATATCACATGGAGAGGCAAAGAAGCAAGGCAAAGGTGAGGAAACCTAACCTGATAGAAGAGGTTCGCCAACAAAAGCACCAGTAGAGGTGACATCCTGCTGTCCCAGATAGGACCTGGAGCTGGGGAGTCACACGAGCCTGGTTTCTAAACTGCTACCAGCTGGCTGACTAAACCTGCCTGAGCCTCAGGTTCCTCATCTGTAATGTGGGGACAGGAACACTGGGAAAGGCTGTTGAGGGGACTGGGGATAACAGCACTTCCATGTGGGAGGTGTTCAACTCTAGGGGACTGTTGGCTGTTGTGCCATTTCCTTTACAACCCTGTTTTAGAGCCTTCGCTCCAGGCTTGGCAGCACGTCCCCAGTGAACACACAAGCGAGCCCTTCCTGCTCCCCACCGTTTGGCCTGCTGCATACCTGACCTCAGCCGAGGAAACTTCCACCCATCCACTTGCTGGATTCTGCACTCAGGGTCATCTCCAATGACTCTGTCTCCTCCTCACTTCTAAGAAGACTCTTCAGATGAACTGGCCTGCAAAGTGTCTACAGCCACCCCTGCCTCCTCACACCTTGTCATTCCGCTCTTGCACCAGGGAAGCTACCCTCTTCAAGGACTTGGTTTAAAAGTCCAATACCCACCTCACCTGCCCCCAACCCCCACCAGTGCTGCCCAGCCCATGTGTCTCACCGTCCCTCCTCTCTGCTTTCGCTCTGGAAGACAGAGTCACCATTCAGTCTCACCCTCATCTCTCCTGCCACATGGGAGCTGCTCAAAGGCAAAGACTGTCTTGCTGATCCCAGAGCTCCCTTTATCTACCCTAGACCCAGACACAGAGCAGGTACCCAGGAACATGGGCTGAATTTGTTGATTCCGACTGTATATGCATTATGTACACACATAGACTAAGCTGATGAAGGAAATACAGGATGGGATAATCAGTGTGAGCACAGATCCTCAAGTCCCTCACTGTGTCTTATCACGGCAGAATACAGAGAGAGGACGCTGCCGGGGAAGCACTTTGCACTCTCACTAGCCTGTGCACCTGCTATTTTTTGGGACTGGCAGTGTAGGGATTATCATTCTCATCCTATAGGTGAGGAAGTTAAGGTTCAGAGGGGGAAGGAGACCTGTATAAGGGCATGCAGCAAAACTGCTGGAGTGAGATGTGGAGTGACCGGGCCTTTTGGACCTCACACCATGGCCCTCTCTCCCATGCCACGCTGCTCTTCATACCCAGAAATGGGGAAGCTTCAGTTCCTGCTCACAGCGCAGCCAATGGTGTTCACTGCTTCCCAGGACAAGTATGTGGCCGTGAAGCTTTCTCCAAAATGGAAAGGGTGGGGGGAAGGGGGCAAAAGAGGGTACTTTTCACTAAAATAAGAAAAGATTCCCAACAACAGATCTGCTTCCCAGAAGCAGATGGAACTGGTTGCTTCAGAAGGAAGTAAGCTCCCTGGCATTAGAGGTACGTAAGAGAGGCTAGATAGCTTCAAGGAAGGATGTCACAGAGGAGACTCACGTATGAACTGGTGATACGGCCAGAAAATCCTTCCAGTCTGGAGATTCTCAGATGTGGAATGCTGCTTAGGAAAACAATGTGCTCTCAGGACAGGCCTGGAAGCATGCTGTGCAGAAGGCTGGCTGTATCCCTCCTCTTCCTCTGAATGCCAAGTGCCTAACACATGCCTCAAGGCCTCATTCAAACATCCCTTCTGAGAAGCCTTCCCAGAGGCCTTCCCTGGGGAGGAACCATAGTCCCATGTACGTGACTCTTCAGATTGGAGCTCACATATCCGAAGCAGTCAGACCTGGCTCCAATCCTGGCTCTGGCAATGGAAAGTGGCCTTGGGGAAGCTACTTCACTGCCCTGAGCTCAGGTTACCATGAGGATCTGAGGGCTAATACAGCTGAGCTGCTCAGCACCATGTCAGGCCCAACGCAGGCACTTGGGAAGTGGCAGCTGCCACATTCTGCACTGCGATTTCCTGCTGCACCGGACAGGACTGTGCTGGAGACAAGAAGCATGTCCACTCGGATTAAAGATGGCGGCTGAGTAACAGCTTCCCTGTAACTGGGCCTGGCGAATCTGGGGAGACAAGACTCCAGACATCTCTGGCCGGTGGGACCTGCCTACAATCATCCCTTTGAGGACACAGAGAGCCAGCAAGG
>CAUYPK010106870.1:0-10001 GCA_963574355.1 Loris lydekkerianus
AGACTAGCCCAGGGGTGGCGCACACGCGGCTAGAGCCGCATGCAGCTCCCAGCCAAAATGAATTTCGGCTCTTTGCCTCTTATCATTATTTTGTATACTGTGGCTCTTTGCCAAGTTTGGATTTTGTTATGCTGCTTCTGACGAGGGACCTCTGAGGAGCGATCTCCGAGCGCGTAGTCGAACTTATTCACCACCCCTGGACTAGCCCTTCTCCCTGGACACAGGCAGATGGACCATGAAGAGTAAGAAGTTGAAACATCAGGGCCTTTTACTGGAACCAGCCTCCTTTAAGGCCCTGGAAAGGGGCCTCAAATGTATTCCCAGATTATGTGTTTTTACAAAATTTACAAAAGTAAGACTTATTCACCACAACCAGTTAAGACTACCAGCTCTTTCCAGGTTGTATTCAGGTAGTTGAAGGCCCTTTGGGAATCTGGCTAAGGGAAAAGTTGGCTTAGGAATACAGATTTTCACTGAAATTTGGAAAGATGTTTCAGAACATTTCAGTAAACTTACAGACTTCCTGACTTGGGTAAGAATGGAGTGTTTATGCTATCTTTAAATCATGTATTTAAAGAACTGAGGGGAAATGTAGATTAAAAAGTAATGAAGTAAGAAACCAAAGCAATAAAGTGAGCAATAAACTCAATAGAAATTATTCCTATATATTATTGCTGAAGTAAATTGCAACAAAAATACTAAGCATATCAAATGCGGCAATTTAGTAAGAATAAATAAATTGAGAAAAACCAATGATAGGTTTATGGACTATTTGATAACCCAATTAATAAATAGGAATGAACCTTATGAACACATTGGAAAAAATTAAATATCTTGATTTTTTGGCACCAAATGCTGGTATCAATGAATATAAATGCACAATGCCTCATTACAATGAGGAGACCTCTGACAAACTGATTAGTGAGTTCATTAATTTAAAGTACTTCAAATTGGACACTAAACTAGAAAACTTGAAATGCCCTAAATACACAGCTCGTGGTTTTCTAAAACTTGAAATTTTCAAATTTATAGCTTACAAACAGAATAAAGTATATTTCTTTAATTGTATCAAATAGTGCACAGCAACATTAAAAATACAATACCATTTAAAATTATACAAAAACCCCACACTTAGGTTCAAATCTAACAAAGTGTAGGTCTCATATGCTGAAAACTACCCATGGTTTTTCAACCATTGGTACTGGAGTGATTGGATATCTATAGTCAAAAACCTTTAGGTTTTTTAAATTGGACAACACTCTTAATTTATATGGCATTTCTAGTAATGAGTTGTAAAGCTATGAGAAATGTTTCTACACTATAAAAAAAAAAAAATTTTAATCAATCATGGTACAAGAAAGACTAAATTATCTTCCTACTCTCGCTATGGAATCTGTTCCCAAAACATAATCATATGAAGAGGTAAGTGTGGTTTCCAAAAATGTAGGTAAAATTGTCAAAGAAGTCTAAAAGTAGTTAATTTAAATATATATTGGGTTACTTTTCAGGATGCTGTGATGTTTTTGCTATTTGTCGTTGCCTGTAGTTTTTTCTTATTCCAGGTAAAATATTGACTTTATAATTAATTTGGTATACATAATTTCATATTTTTTGAAAAAGAGCCTCCTAAATTATATATGCTTCCAAGCCCATTTTCCCCAACACTGCCTGAAACATTAGACCTTTTTCTTATAACAAAAAAGAAAAATCTTCTATGTTCTCCTTAACATACAAGAAAAGGATATGACTATAGCCCCAAATAAGCAACGCATATAAAAGAGTGAGAAAACATGATCTTCTTAGCATACGTGAATGATTGTATTTTATAATATATTACGCTGAGAGCACATGCCTTGGAATTACCCACCTCCCACATTTGCTAGTGAGTGATCTGCACTCCTACCAGTTGCCAGACTTAGGAAAAAAAAAAAGTCACATGAGTTCCAAAGATGGTTATCACAGGTGAGTAAAGGAAAACTGGCAGAAATCTTGGACCAGTGTATTATGTTCCACTTTTTATGCTTTGAGACCAACAGTAAAATAAGGTAGTGTTTTACAAACTACAGGCCATAATCTATTACTAGGCCATGAAAATTAATATAGAAGATTGAACCAATAACTTTTTGAAAAAAAATAGTTTTAAGAAAAGAAAGAATAGTTTAGAAAAATTTTTTTTAATAAAACACAACACAGAGTAGAGTGTTTTATTGAACTTGTGTGTGCATGTGTGTGTGTGTACGGGGTTATAATTTAAAAGGCATTTCTCACTGTGTGGATCATAGTCTAAAAAGTGTGAAAAATGCATATGAGGACTACAGGATCGGCTTCAGATTGAAGCATTAGAGAGTAAGTATGACAGGGACAGTGACCGTAGCTCAGTTTAGCAATTTGCAGATTATTTGTAAATTCATTTGAATCTGAGAGGCTATAGAAATAACAGTTTAAGTCATGATTGGATTCCTGGGTAAAACCATGAAAGCCCATTTAACTCATAAGTAATACATAAGTTACAACATGATATGAGTGGGTATGAAGTAATATAATATGATTAGTATAATATGACATGAAGTAATAAAACATAATGCAATATAAATGAACTACTGTAGTTATTACAGATGTAAGCCAGCATTCCCATTCCCCTTCCTGTGGTCTCTACCATTTATGAGACTCCTGGGCAACTATTTGAAAGATAATCTAAAATTATAGGATTTCAGGCACAACATAATATGTATAATGTCACAATATAATCTAACATTTTATAACAATAACTTAGTATTTTATATTTTGTATTGCCACTTGATTTGGTATAATTGCTATCTAAACCTTTCTGCTGAATGAGAACTCTTCCTTACTCCCAGAAAGAACAAGAAAGGCATTGACGAGGATGGAATGGGTACAGTTTTAGAACTGGATAATGGTGAGATTAAATGCCACTGCTGTTTTAAAGTGTAACACTTGTAATGCTATTCTTAAGTAACTTCCCAGTGTTAAAACTGTCAGTGCCTCTAAATGACAAAGCAAAAGAACAAAGAGTTAATATGCAACAGCCAAGCTTGACAATTAATCTGCAGAGGGGGAAGGCGTCTGTGGTTCAAAGGAGTAGGGCGCCGGCCCCCTATACAGGAGGTGGCGAGTTCAAACCCGACCCCAAACAAAACAAAACAAAGAATCTGCAGAAGGAAAAGCCATCTTTCATGAGAGACACAGACTGAGGACTGAGCATGTAATTCTCTGAGCTGTCATGTCACAACAATAAACTATATCCTCATTGTCATTTGATTTCAATGCCATAGGAGCATTGCTTTCAATAACATTTAACTTATATGATTACATTATACTCATATAACTGCTAGATAAGTGTTTAGACAGGAAGAGAAGGAACAAAGAGCTCACATCTATTAAGATGCCTTCAATGAGACGGCATCCGTAGCTCGATGGGTAGGGCAACGGCCACCTAGGCTGGCAGGTTCCAACCCGGCCCCGGGCCAGCTAAAACAACAATGGCAACTGCAACAAAAAATAGCCGGGCACTGTGGCGGGCACCTGTTAGTCCCAGCTACTTGGGAGGCTGAGGCAAGAGAATCACTTAAACCCAAGAATTGGAGATTGCTGTGACTGTGATGCCACAGCACTCCACTGCAGGCGACTTAGTGAGACTCCATCTCAAAATAAACATAAAATAAATAAAGATGCCTTCAATGTGTTCAGTATTTGGTTTATTCTATGCAATGTCTCATAAGGCATAATGAGACCTACTACATATTTTGTGATGCTATGAAGTATCTCTCACTGTACTCCTGTTACATTTAAAGAAACTATTACTAGTTTTCTGTGACTGCTGTAACAAATTACCATTAACTCAGTGACTCAAAACAACATGAGTTTATTATTTCACAGCTCTGTAATTTACAAATCTGAAATAGGTCTCATTGGCCTAAAATCCAGATATCAGCAGGGCTGAGGTCCTTTCTGGAGGGCCTTGGAAAGGACCTGCTTCCTTGCCTTTTCGGGCCTCTACAGGCCACCTGCATTTTGAAGGCTCTACCCTGTGGCCTGCTCCATCTTCAAAGCCGGTGACATCAGACCAAGTCCTTCTCTCTTTGCCATCTCTCTGGTTCTCTCCTCTAACTCTTTCCCACTTTTAAGGACTCCTATGATCAGGGGGGCTCACCTAGGTAATTCAGAGTAATTTCCTTACCTAGCAACCTACACACCATTTGCAGACTTAATTGCCTTCTACCATGTAGCCTGACATATTCACATGCTACAGAGATAAAAATGTGCACATCTTTGGGGATCACTGATTTTCCTACCACAGAAGCTGAGTTTCAAAAAGATCAGGTGCCTTGCCCAAGATCATGTAATAAGAAAAAGAAGGGTAGAGCCTAGATCCCCACCCGCATTTGCCTAACTCCAGCTACCCTGCTCTATTTAAGACCTTTCACATGCAGTCAATGTGTCTGAAGTTGGCAGCAATCTCCATGGTTTGGGTCTGATCAGGAAACATACCTTGAATGTCTGTTGTGTACCAGGCACAGTGCTGATGCTACAGACACAAAGATTGTTCTCTACAAAGAGCTATAAATCTGTGGCTCACACCTGTCATCTGAGCACTCTGGGAGGTTGAGGTGGGAGGATCACGTGAGTTCAGGAGTTTGAGACCAACTTGAGCAAAGAGCAAGACCCTGTCTCTACTAAAAATAGAAAAACTAGCCCAGTGTTGTGATGGGCACCTGTAGTCCCAGCTACTGGGCAGGCTGATGCGGGAGGATAACTTGAACCCAGGAGTTTAAGGTTGTTGTAAGCTAACAGAGAGAGACTGTCTCTCTCTCTCTCTGACACACAAACACAAAGAGCTGCAAATGTGACAAAGGAGACCCTGACATCATATTATTATATCCCAATGCAGTGTATGATGATCAAATCATATCGCAAAATACAAGACATACTCTGCTGACTTGGTGAACTCATTTGCTATAGGAACTCAAAATGGGAAAGATGAGGCCAGAGCAGGACATGACAAGAAGCTCATAAATATCACTCGGACTTTACCTGAGAAATGCAAACAGTGGAACCTAATCGTGTGCACCCCGAAATTTAAAAAAAATTATCAAGAGATTTCTCATAATGGGTCACACTGTGTGTATCCCAGAGAAATGAATAAGACTTCACCTAACAAGGCAAATACAGACAGCTGCTCTCCACTCTCACTGAGCAGCAAGTCTTGGGTCACGCTGAAGGAAACCAAGGGAGGCACAGTAGAGAGAGCCAGAGGAAATTTTAAGCTAAAGAGGGCGTGAGCAAATCTAGATGAAAGATAGAAGCCTGGGAAAAGGGATCTGGTTTAAAAGTACAGATCTTTTGGAAAAACTGATATGATGGTTTCATAACAGGTGCCCTTGGAGAGAAATAGAAGACAGTCTACAAAAAGATCTACCCAGAATTTTAGTTTCCGAACATCTGTAGCATATTCCTATGGAAAATAAGATGTACCCTAATTAACCAGAGGGAGGCTTTCTCATTCATTCATCGAGCAGATGCTTATTAAATATCCCAGGCTTTGTGCTAGGTGAACAGTTCACATCAAGTCAACTAATAGACACTGCCCTGTTTTCATGGGGCACATGAAACACCCCACATTTTAGTATGATAGAAAAGATAAACAAACGATGAAAATAACAACTAAAATATAAAGGGTAGTTGTAACAAAGGAGAAAACAAGGATTGAGATGGAAAGCCAACGTACTCCCACACCACCTCCAAATGCATCCAACGTACTCCCACACCACCTCCAAATGCATTCATTCTGAGTTTCATTTATTCTTAACCTAAACTATTGAAATGCCGAGACCTAAGCTACTAAACTTACGTAGGCACACCTCATTTTACTGCACTTCACAGAGAGTGCATTTTCTACAAATTGCAAGTTTGGTTATGCCTTGAACAAGTCCAACGGCCCCATTTTTCTAAGAGCACCTACTTTGTAACTCTGTCTCACATTTTGGTGATCCTCACAACATTTCAAACTTTTGTGTTATTATATCTGTCATGGTGGTCTGTGATCAGTGATCTTTGATGTTACTATTATAGTTATTTGGGGTGCGATGAACTGTGCCCATGTAAAATGGCAAACTTAAAATGCTTTGTGAAGGAATCTGGCGAAGATGCTGCGAACAATGTTGAAGCAGCAGCGGAGGAGTCAGAGCATCGCAGGTGCTCTGTGAAGTGAAAGGCAGGTGCAGAGCTTGAGGAGACTGGCTCCAGTTTTGAAAGAAGCTCTACAGTGCCTAAAATGCTATTAAATAGCATCACGTGCTACAGAGAAATCGTTCATAGAAAGAAGAACGAATCAATGTAGCAAACTTCACTATTTCTTATTTTCAGTAATTGCCCCAGCCACCCCAGTCTTCACCCATCCCCACCCTCATCAGTCAGCAGCCAACATGGAGGCAAGAACCTCCCCCAGCACAAAAGGCGTGTGGTGAGGAGCATCTGCACTTTTTAGCAATAAAGCATTTTAAAATGAAGATACAAACATTTTGAGGACGTACTGTTATTGCATACTTAGTAGACTACAGTGTCGTGTAAACATAACTTTTATGTGCACTTGGAAACCAAAAACTTCCTGTGCCTCTCTTTATTGAGATATTTATTCTGGTGCTCTGGAACCGAACCTGTAATATCTCTGAGGTTTGTCTATATAATAAAGGCTAATTATTTTACAATGGCATTAGCACACTTTCTTCATTCCCAAAAGATTGTTTTATTGTGTAGGGAAAACGCTATCCCTAGCTCCTTTGCCTCATCCTGAGTCAGAAGAGTTTCTCATCCTCAACACCCATTAGGATACTTGACAATAACTCTCAGATCTTTGGGGACAACAAGCAGGCTTTCAAACACTGCCCAAAATAGTGATAAGCACCATATTTTAAAAATAGTGTAACTGTCCCATGGTTCCTTCAGGCAATTAGCTTGTGTTAGGGTTGCCATCAGTCGCCCTACTCCTATCTCCACAGAGTAAGCATTTGGTCCATCTGCTCAGAAGTATGTTTTTCCTTCTTCCCTCTAGGTCAGTCCCTAGATTCTTTTGTGAACAGAGGGCATCAAAGAGCTATTAAAAAAAAAAAAAACTAAACATGTGCAAAACATGGCTCTTAATATTTCTCTGGAGCACTGAGTCACATTATACGAAATCATAAAATACTATCAGAAAAGGGCACTTTACATGCCATAATAGTCATTTTATAAAGTTCAATTTGGCTATTCCAAGCCACATTTAATTTTCCCTGAAAATTCCCACATGGCAGAAAGATATTGCTCTTTGTGGCTTTCAAGTCTCTTACGAGGAACTGTAAAATGACAACCTTTTAGAATTAGTAGCTTTTCTATAAATAGACACTAAATTACTTATAGCAAATAAAGTCACATATGCATTTTTATTAAAATAAATACTAACCTAACTAGTAATTTTTCTATACAACCATTCTGGGATTTATGCAAGTTAGAATTCTGAAATATAGTTCAGCATGAATCACTTGAAGTTCTTCATATTACTGACAGGTGGAGCTAGTGATTTCTGTATTAATTATAATATTTTAGCATATTAAAATCTATATCTAGATGAAGCAGATACTTCAAAGCTTCAAACTGATGAAACAGCATACCTCTCTTCTAAGGGATAAAACTGTTTGCATTAATATATGAAATATACTACTAAAACACCCTGCTGACTTCATGGGCTTTTGCAGAGTTATGCATAATATTCCAAAAATTAAAAATTGAGGATCAGATATTTATGATGATAAAAATTAGATCTCAAGAACTATTAAAAACTTGAAAGATCCTTCTAAAAAGGAATTTTTTATTCAGTTCAAAAAATGTTACCACATATGGGAGTGGGGAGGACCACAGTGGACTCAGAAGATGTGTGAGTTCTAAACTCAGCTCCACCACTTCCTAGCACTGAGCTAATGTCCCCCCAAATTCACGTGGTGAAACCAAATCACCAGTGTGACAGTATGAATGGGTGGGGAGAAAGAGGTAATGAAGTTGGGAAGGTGCAGAAACGAGGTGCCATGTTGAAGCAGAGAGCACAGGTCTCACCAGACACCAAACCTCTAACTCCTTCAGAGCGGTGAGAAATAAATTTCTGTTCTTTATAAATTATCCAGGCTCAGATATTTTGTTCTAGAAGCAGAAATGAACTAAGACACATTGTGACAGTGAGTTCATCACTGAATACCTATATAAGCCTACATCACATAATTGAAATAAGAATTAAGTCAAGTAACGAGGGAAACTGCTTTGTAAATGTTAACTTCCCAGATGTGAATTACTGAAGATGGCATAGTATAAGCTATTCAGACATGCATATTTAGATTCGAAGACAAATTATCAAGAACCTACAAACTCTCAACACAAATGTTTTTGCTCTTTTAATTTTTAGTTTGCCCTGGAAGTGAGAAGAATGTACCTAAAAACTGTACCTTCATATTAATTTGAAAAACAAAAAAAATCAAAAATAAATAATGCTTTTATGTTGATGATAATCTTTTACAAAGTTCATGTGATTACATTCTGGGTCACCTGCATATTCTCCTTATAACTGTCATGCAATATGTATATTCATGATAGCATTGGTGCCTAATAATTCCAATTGTTTTCAAGCTAATAAAAACAGATGCAAGCAGACTTAATGCGTAGTGTCTGTTCTCCCATGAGGAAAGCTAGTCACAATGGCAAACTGAGAACAATCAATCATTACGCAGCACTCTATAGCATTAGTAAGCTGAATGTTTAAAAAAGAATTCTACTTAGCATTAAGAGTGGTGATTTAACATCATTCATCTTCTAGTAAGATCATTTGAATTGCATTTGTAGTTTTGTATGTATTTATTGTAATTCTAAAGTAGTTAGTCATTGAAAATTGTAAGCTTAAATTTATACATCAATTTCATATTTCTATGTATTTAAATAGCATTATAAAATTAACAGAAGTGAATTAACTTAATAATTTGATACTTGAGAGGTGTGGCCAATTAGATGAGAACCCAGAAAAGACAAGTTTCAGATCATCTTCTCTCTGTACTTTGCTCTAGAACCCTAGATAAGTTAAAAGACCTGGCTTTTCTCTATTTCTTCACAGTGAGATAAAGATAATCTCCCTCACATAGAACCCTTACAAGGAATAAATGATACAATTAGTATAATCATGAATGAATGCCTTCCCAGGCATAGGGTGTTGTGGAAAATAAAACCTCTGAACCAACAGTTTGAGGTTGCAAACTCAAAAGTTTTTTACATTCTTTTTTTTAACCTTTTTTTTTTTTTCCAAGAGATGGGGATTTCTGTTACCTAGGCTGGACTCAAACTCCTGGGCTCAAGCTATCTTCCTGCTTTAGCCCCCTGAGTAGCTAGGATTACAGGCTCACACCACTGTGCCGGGCTTGTCATGTCCCTATTTTCTCAAAGGTAGGAGCTTTATCAGATTATATCTTGCTTCCTTCTAATACAGTTATAAGGCGACTGAGTTTTCCCTTGCAATTTCAAAGGACTCCATTTCTTCATCACACCCACAATCATTTGGTTTTCCATTAGCTCTTTAAAAAACTTGCTTGAGAAATATTTTTAGATTCAATGCAACAACTTGCAAATAAGTATAGATTTAAAAAAGCAAAATTCTCCCACCTCTCAGAGAAATTTAAATATTTTTGTTTGCTTTGTTTTTTTCCCTAATTTATTTAAGTCTTCTCTCTGTACATGGATGGAATCAGTCCAGCCGTCCTCAAACTTTTTAAACAGGAGGCCAGTTCACTGTCCCTCAGACCGTTGAAGGACCAGACTATAGTTTAAAAAAAAACAACTATGAACAAATTCCTATGCACACTGCACATATCCTATTTTGAAGTAAAAAACAAAATGGGAACAAATACAATCACACCGCATCATGTGGCCCACAGGCCGCAGTTTGAGGACGCCTGATTTAGAGAAACAAACAGATG
>CAUYPK010106871.1:0-14795 GCA_963574355.1 Loris lydekkerianus
ATCGACTTGTGTTACGTTGGCAAAAGTGCACTGATTCAAATGGCGCTTATTTTGATTAAATTGAATAAATATTCACTGAGATATTACAGTTTAAAGTAGACTCATAAAAACGGACAAAACTTTTGAAATGACCTAATAATAAGTCCTTTTCATACCAAACTAAACTCTACCTAGAGATATTCCCTGAAAGAACTAGTCAGGGCCACTAAGTCTTAACCAGAAATAGTTTTTTTCCTTTTATACAAAATTAAAGGATTAATGAAAGCTTCCCATAGAAGCACACTTGAGTTTACTGTATTATATCAGGATAGTAGCAATGCTTTCTTAGGGAGATGATACAGATGTTAACCCAATAGTTACACTAAAAAGAATACTCCACAAAAAAACATCAAAAGTATCCTTACCTAAGATGGTAAAAGAATGTTAAAGAATGTTTGATACCTTGTTGAGGAAATGATTTAATCTTTGATTTTCTCAGATAACAAAAAATTTATTTTTTTTCTTTACCTTGCAGTAATGTTCTTTTGAATATTACTTATTAACAACTTGAATCTGTGGCTTGGCGCCTGTAGCTCAGCGGCTAGGGCACCAGCCACATACACTGTAGCTGGCAGGTTCGAATCCAGCCCGGGCCTGCAAAACAACAATGACCACTACAAAAAAAAAGGTGGGCATTGTGGCCAGTGCCTGTAGTCCCAGCTACTTGGGAGGCTGAGTCAAGAGAATTGCCAAGAGTTGGAGGTTGCTGTGAGCTCTGACGCCGTAGCACTTGACCCAGGGCGACATATTTGGACTCTGTCCCCTCCCCTCCCCCCCCAAAAAAAAAACCAAAAAACAAAAACAAAGGCCACTTGGATTTGTTAGACTATTCATATATGTAATATTTTAAATTGTAATTCTAACCACTCTGTTTAAGGGGAGCATTATACTTTATGGTCTAAGATCTATAGGTTTTCATTTTCTCTAGAAGAATTACATTCCATACCAGTTTAATCGGTTGTAGAGCCTTACTGTTCAAAGTATAGTTTACCTAGGCAGTTTCTGTCCCTTATATAAAATGGCATAGTAATTGCATATAGCCTGTGTACATCCTCCAGTATACCTTATGCCCTCTCTAGATTACTGATAATATGTAATTAATGGAAATGCTATTTAAATAGTTGTTTACTAGTGTTTAATTTGTGTTATTTTTAATTGGTATATATTTTTTATGAGTATTTCTAATCCATGGTTGGTTTAACCAGTAGATACAGAACCTGTGGGCAGGGAGGGTTGACTGTATAGCCCTCCCTCATGTCAACAGTGTCAGCATCAGCTGAGAGCTTGTTAAGAAATGCCTCATTTCAGACCTAGTGAATCAAAATATGCATTTTAAGAAGTTCGGCAGTAAAATTTGAGAATCATTTTTCTGGAGCAGAGTTTTTGGTTTGTTGTTTGTTTTTTAACCTTGGCTATGTTAAATAATCACATGGAGTTAAAAATGATACTATGCCTAGGTCCCATCCCCAGAGACTTAAACAAAAAAAGCATTAGTTTACACTTTGGGTTCTAAGAAGTTCTCTCAAGCAGTTTTAATGTGTGGCCAAGGTTGAGAACCATTGTTTAGAGCTGTAGTGTCCAATATATTAACTATTAGTGGCTGTATAAAATTACTATACTTTAGGGTGGCGCCTGTGGCTCAGTGAGCAGGGCGCCAGCCCCATGTACCGAGGGTGGCGGGTTCAAACCCAGCCCCGGCCGAACTGCAACAAAAAAAATAGCTGGGTGTTGTGGCGGGCGCCTGTAGTCCCAGCTGCTTAGAAGGCTGAGGCAAGAGAATCACGTAAGCCCAAGAGCTGGAGGTTGCTTTGAGTCCTGTGACATCATGGCACTCTACCAAGGGCGGTAAAGTGAGACTGTCTCTACCCAAAAGAAAAAAAAAATTAACATACTTTAAAATAAAATTATTCGTAATAGCAACATTTCAAGTACGTGAAGAGTGACAGCAGAGAGAGAAGAGATACAGATAGAGAAGGGTCTATCTTTATACTTCAAGAGCTTTCTGGATAATTGTTAAAAATTTTTATAGAACTTTAACTTTAGGGAATGGGTTTATATTAGTTTTGAGCAATTTTCTGGGGAAAAGCACAAATAGATATTCAGATACTATGAAATGAATAGGCTGTGCTCCAAAAATCTATATTTTGGTGAAATTTTCCTTTTCACATCAAGTCAATAATCAGTTAAGCTTTACCGTAAGTAATTAGCTCAAAGGACAAAAAAGTGAGACGTATAGTATATGTCCATAATTGAAAACTGATGAAATATTACTACTTTTTGCAAATAATTTAGGCATGCTAATATGATGGAAAAATCAAGGTAGATTGGTTATATAAATAGCTGGTCTCGTTTCCAGGTTTGTCCTGTTATAATTCTGTTATCATTAAGTTAGGCTTTTGTAATGTAATGTAATTTGTTGTGTATGGTCTATGGAAGGAAGAAATGTGATGAACAGTAACTTGGCACTAACAGCAATGGGCTTCTCCTTTTATTAGTTATGTGACCTTTGGTTTTCCCTGATGAATTGCCATTTTGCATCTGTAAAATATGGTTGATTAATAATACCTACGTCATAGTATTGCTGAGGATTAAATGAAATAGTATATATAATAGACACCAAGACACTTCTTTGTAAGTGTCTTTGTATATAGTAGATTTTTGACAGCTAACAGTATTAACAGTATCTTTATACTTTGGAACTTAAATAGATCTATTCTTGATCTTCTGCCCCATCTATTGTTGTTTCCTTTGTCAAGCTTAAATTTAGTGTCTTTTCTGGGGCTGGTGATTCCTCATTGCCAAATCAATCTTCTTTCATCTTGAACACTGTAGCAGTTAATAGACAATAGTTCAATATGTGCGCCTCCCTCCCTTCCTCCCCCCAGTACCACTATCAGTCCTTCTCTTTTCTCCTTTTCAGGTTCCTCTTTTATCCACCATGTAAATGTTAATATTCTCTTTTATGTCTAGGGTGGCAAAACCTCTGAAACTGGCTTGAATATAAACTCCATCTCCCCTGCTCTGCCCTCCTTAATAGATGCCATCACCTCTCAGACACTTAGGGAAAGTCCTGACCCTCATGACTACTGTACACCTGCCTGCCCTGTCTTGGTAACTTGCACCACCATTCCATTCATCTGGTTGAGACAAAGTCTCAGGAGTTCTTCTTAGTTCTCCCATTTTCCTTGGTCCTGCATATACTAATTGGTAACCAATTCGTATTTCCTAACATTTTGATGTGTTCTGTGCCTTAGCATCTAGACAATTGCAGTGGTCTGATAAGTTTCTCGTGGTGAAATGTCAGTCTGCCTAATCTAAGCCCGTAACAGCTCTTCATGATACTTATTTCACTTATTTATGTACATAGCCACATTCCTAACAGCACTGCACCAAGCGAGGCAGATGAATGGGAATAAAGTGATGGTACCTCAGATGCAGGAATTTGGCTGAAAAACCGACCATTCTACCTTCCAGGAATGGGAACAATAGCAAGCAGGTTTCTTTGAACTTGCCCTCTTAAACCTTCTGAATTTCCTTCTGTTTTCTCACATGGAATTTGAGTAGTTTTTGGTTTTAAACATATATGGAAATAATTTAGATTCTTTGAATAAAAAGAATGGCATAATTTTCTTATCACTTTTAAAATGAGTTTTTAATAAGTCAAAGTAATACATTAATTTTATTTCTTAAGAGTGTAACAGTATGAAAATCCATACAATGAAAAGGTCTCCCCATTAATCACTCCTTGGTTGTGTCTTTCCAAAAATAATCTGTGTATATATAACCATCATGATAATATGGTAAGTAAATTAACTCTGCCACTTTGATTTCCCTAACCGCTAACCCAGTTTTATCCAGTACACTAAATGGCTTCATTTTTCATGGCATTTTTGCCTACATCAAAGCCGTGTTAGCTTTCTGCTTTTATAAGTGGTCTCTCTGCCTTTTTTTTTTTTGCCCCCTCTAATCCAGTGGCTAGAGTAATACACATATTCAGATTCTGACATTTTCCTGCTTATAAACTTTCTCATTTCTTTTTCTTTCTTTTCTTTCTTTCTTCTTCTTTTTTTTTTTTTGAACTGAGTCTCACTTTGTCACCCTTGGTAGAGTGCTGTGGTGTCATAGCTCACAGCAACCTCAAACTCTTGGTCTCCAGAAATCCTCTGCCTCAGCCTCCCAAGTAGCTGGGACTACAGGTCCCCACCACAACCCCCAGCTATTTTTAGAGACGGGGTCTTGCTCGTTCAGGCTAGTCTCAAACCCATGAACGCAGGCAGTCCACCCACCTCAGCCTCCCAGAGTACTAGGATTATAGGTGTGAGCCACCGCACCCGGTCATTATTTTGCTTCTAGGACAGATGTTTCAGACAATTTCCTGAGGAAAATATGAATTTCTCAATTATACTTTTTGAATTATAACTTCTGCCATATTTTTTGGAACCGTGAAAGAGAAATCTGTAGTTTTCATTGTAGAACAGTTACTAATGTGGCTAACTTTTAAGGGCTCATGGTAGACAAAAAGACTAGATTGTTTGAAATTGTGAAAGGCAAAACATTAGACTGCTAAGAAAACAGATCATTCTGAAAAATATCAAAAATTATTCCAACAAACTTAATGTTATATATTACCACTTATCTCTTAGAACAATGGCTGAGAGGAACTTGCAAAAGAAAAGAGGAACTGGCATGGCCAGAAAATAAAGCATATCACAAAACAGTAGTAAAGGTGTGATTAAAAAGTATTATATTAGCCATAATGGAATACTATTCAGCCATAAAAAATGAAATATAGAAAAAGGGGGGTGGGTGATGGGAGGTTGATTAGTGAACAATGTGTGTTTCTCCAGAAATAGATGCACTGAAGGCCCAGACTTCATCACAGTGCAATATATAAATGTAGCAAAACTGCATTTATACCCCATGGATATATATATACCCCCCAAAGGGTCAGATACTGGCATTATATAAAATGGAAGACAACGAAAACTACAAGAACAAATTCAGCCACACATACAATTTTAGAAGAAAAGTACATTTTAATCAATGGGAAATTGGTGTGTTGTAATAATTGGTTAAACATTTAGGGGTAAATTTTTTTTTTCTTTTTTCTTTTTATTTTTGGGGATTTATTTAGGGCATAATAAACCAGGTTACACTGATTGCATTTGTTAGGTAAAGTTCCTGTTGCAATCATGTCTTGCCCCCAGAAAATGTGGCACACACCCAAGGCCCCACCTCCTTCCCTCCTTCCCTCTTTCTGCTTTTCCACCCCCCTCCATGACCTTAATTGTCGTTAATTGTCCTCATATCAAAATTGAGTACGTACAATTCATGCTTCTCCAAGGGGTAAAATTTTGATTTCTACTATGTGTCATGGTGATTTAAGAGTTAAATACTTAAAAAACGACTATGACAATAAGAAAGTAGGGACATCACAATGATTTTGTATCTGGTTCTCCCTCCCTAGATGAGCCTTGAGATGAGACCACAGCCTTACTGAATGCTTTGACTCTGCAGATAAGCTGAACTGATTCTTGAGCCATATAAATTGTTAAGTGATAAATGTGTGTTATAAGCTGCCAGGTCTGTATCCATTATATATTGTTATACGTTAGCAGATGACTAACACAGGTGACATGCAAGAAAGGAATTATGATGAACCATGAAAAATGTGTAACACATCGGGTCAGGAGGGTGGGTAGGACATCAATTTACAAACAGAAAGGTGAGAAGTTTGTAAATCTTGGGGCGATGAAGATCACCAGATACCAGATTCTAGGAGTGAGCTAGTAATGGTCAGAGTGTTTTGCTTAAAATTAAAATTTTATAGAATTTTTTCTTCATAAATGCCAAGTCCTAGGCCTTTGTTTTTTGCATCACACACATAAAATACTAATATGTATTTGTACTCCAATGACTAAGTCTTGCCCAGCTGCAGGGTTTGAGATGGAGGAGTCCATTGGAGGGCTGAGGAGTCCATTTTCTCAGCCCAACTGTTAATTCATGAAATCCACATGTTAAGCGCCAGCCTGGAGTATAAATAAGTAAATGAAAGGTCTGAGTTGGAAAACAGTTCACTGGAGAAGAGGGCAACAAGCTGAAAGGCTGGAGTACTGGCTGAAAGTTTTAGATAACTGCCTTAACTAGGAAGTACATTAGGAGGAATATCATTAGAGAGAGCTGAAGGATGAATTAAAATCTTCAAGAGGTAACGGAGTGACAAGAAAGTCTACAGATGGCTGTAACAGCGAAAAGAAATGGGAAAGAATTCAAAACTTAGGGGTTTTAGCAGGGCGCGATGGCTCATGACTGTAATCCTAGCACTCTGGGAAGCCAGGGTGGGTGGATTGCCTGAGCTCGTGGGTTCAGGACCAGCCTGAGCCAGAGCAAGATCTCATCTCCAAAAATAGCTGGGCATTGTGACAGGCGCCTGTGATCCCAGGTACTTGGGGAGGCTAAGGCAAGAAAATCACTTACGCCCAAGAGTTTGAGGTTGCTGTGAGTTGGGATGCCATAGCACTCTACTGAGGGCTACAAAGTGAGACTTTGTCTCAAAAAGAAAAGAAAAGAAAACTTAGGGATTTTAGAAAGAAAAAGTGAGAAAGGTTTGAAAGTTGCATTGGGGAGCAAGCAGGACAAATTCCACTTTAGGCCCAATAGAAATAGGGCTACCATAAAACAAACTGCCACCACTGACAGAGCTATAAAGAAGTGGTGTCCTCATGAAAGAACTAGTTTTAGAACAAAAAAGTGTAAGAAATACTCAAAAGAGACTAAAGAAATAGGGGGTTTTGCTTATGATGACTGATGGTGATTTACAGAAGATACAGTAGATGTTTCAAGATTTAGGACATATGTAAATTAATGCATTATTCTTTCCCTGAGAAACCTACAATAATCTCCCTGTTATCCGGCGCCCATGGGGATTGGAAGATTCCAGAGAAATATGGTTTCTGGTTACTTGAGACTTACTATTAAAAACAGGCCTAATTTGGTACCCCATACTTTACTATACTATACACTCTGTTCTGACTTGATACTAATGGTGAAATTTGCTCATTAAAAGCAAATTAAGACAAAGACTAACTTCCCTTACTGTGACATAGTTTTGCTGTATTATTAAACAGTTTTGTAAATGCAGTGTACAATTTTAGTTAAATAGCAGTCAGTATATTTTTCAACTTCACTGCTGTATATTTTTAACTTCAAACAATACATTAACACTTAAAACTGTTACAGAGAACACATGGGAATATGGGAGCTGTGGGAGTGATGAACAAAGCTTACTGACAGCAAAGTGCACCAACTTCAAACTCTGATTTCTTTTTTGGTCAGGTTGTGTGCGACTTGCTTCAGTGCTGGGTAATGGGAAGTTTACTATATTATGGGGGAAAAAAATGTCGGCTGCACTAAACAAGACAGCGACATTAACTGACTTACGGTGTGGGGAAAGTCCCTTATTGTCTGTAGGAACTAATGTTATATCACTAACCAGCAGTGGTCCATGGACCACGCTTGCAGCAGCACTCATTGCAGGTTGGCTTCATAGGCAGCACCTGTGGCTCAGTGAGTAGGGTGCCGCCCCCGTTTACTAAGGGTGGCTGGTTCATACCTGGCCCCTGCCAAACTGCAACAACAATAAGAACAACAACAAAAAACCGGGCGTTGTGGCAGGCGCCTGTAGTCCCCGCTACTCGGGAGGCTGAGGCAAGAGAATCACCTAAGCCTAAGAGCTGGAGGTTGCTGTGAGCTGTGATGCTGCAACACTCTGCCGAGGGTGACAAAATAAGACTCTGTCTCTTTAAAAAAAAAAGAAAAAAAAAAGTTGGGTTCATGTTAGTCTTGAAAATGACTAACATGAAATGGACAAGAATTGTACAAACTGAGGGCTAATGAGGGCACAGGTCTTTCCCAGAAACATTTAGAGTTCTAGAATCACCTTCCAACAGTTGTAGAGACAGGAGAGGGGAGGTTTTATTTGACATCTCTGGCTTTCTGAACACCAACAGCACCTGTAGATACTGCTACAACCAAAACCATGATCATGTATTTCTGAATGCTCCCCAAGGAGAGCAGTGCCCTGTTCTACTGAGAAGCATTACTACAGAAGCCAGGGATATGGAGTCACTTTCTTCTGCATTGAGGGATAGAACTCATGTATAAAAATGTGAAAATCAACAGAAAAAGATTACTTTTGGCATGGAGATACTCTGTATGTATAGATACAAGGGGAAACAGATTATAGAGTCCCTAATTTTATTAAAGATAAATGGATAAAGTAAGGTTATAGCTTATGATTTTCTTAAAATTAGGTATTTTCCAAAAATTTAAAAATAATCATAAACCACTGAGTATCACTTATCTATTTCTGTGTGCTGTACTACCACAAAACTTAGTGGCTTAAAATAACAAACATTTATTGGCTTGTCCGTTCTAGTCAGCCAGGAATTTGGGGCCAGTTCAGCACTGGCTGCTCTGGCTGAGGGCTCGTGACACTGCACCAAGTGTTGGTTATCAGGGGATTAATTGTGAGTGAAGGCTCAAGTGTTGGTCATCAGGGGATTAATTGGGAGTGAAGGCTCACTCACGAGGCTGGCAAGGTGATGCTGAAGGGCTGCTTGAGTGTCCTCATGCCCTGGAATCCAGCACAGCAAGTGACCCAAAGAGACCAAGGAAGAAGCCCCATGTGCTTTACTGTCCCAGCCTTAGAAGCAACATGCATTCCTTCTGCAATATTCTGTAGTTCACAAAGGTCAACCTGATTCAGTATGGAAGGAGATTGGAATCAGCATGAATGCTGGGGTGGTGGTGAGAGATTTCATATCAAGACAACGTTTCTAAAACTAAAATGTAATTCTTATGCCAACTGTCTTGATATCCTTTTATGCCAAGGAAAATTGAGGGCTAATAATGTATCCTTTTTTTTCCCTATTGCCCAGGCTAGAGTGCAGTAGCTTCATCTCAGCTCACTGCAACATTGAACTCCTATGTTCAAGTGATCTTCCTGCCTCAGCCTCCTGAGTAAGTGGGACTACAGGAACACACCACCACACCAGGCTAATTTTTCTTTTCTTTTCTTTTTTGTTTGTTTGTAGAGACAGGGTCTTGCTCTTTCTCAGACTTGTCTGGAACTCCTGGTCTCAAGCAATCCTTCTGCTTTGGTCTCTCAGAGTGCTAGGATTATAGGTATAAGCTACCAGATCTCCTTTTTATATACAGTAGTAAAGTAGTATAAATGAAAATGTGGATAATATTTGCCAAGTTTTAAGGAAACATATATACTAAAAACCAATATGAACTCTGTGAGGTAAACTAGTCACACTTATTAATATTCCAAAAGCATACCACTTCTAAAAATATAGACATATTTTCATGGCTAGCGTGAAAAGAACTAAATATGCATGAACAGGTAAAATTATGATTTACCAGACAATGTACTAAATGTACAACTCAGTTGTGAGGTATGAGCAAAGATTTCTGTACTTTCAATAAACATTTGTATGTTTACTATGCTTTATAATTAGGGAATTAACACTGTGAGAAAGCCTTCTGCTTTCATAAACCTTACTAAAAATGAAGAAAACATAGATAAACAGCTAAGTTTTTTTAAAATTTAAGGAGTGATGAGTGACCTCTATCTTATCTCCCCTCCTCCCTAGGTGATCTCATTCCTTCTCACCGATTTAGGAATCAATCAGATACATTCTGAAGGCTCCTAAAATTATTTTTCCAGCTTAGAATTTGGGACTTTATATCCAGCTTGCTGTTCAACAACCACTGTCTAATAAAAATTTCAAACTTGACCAAATACAGAAATCACCCACACCCACAAGTGTTCACCCTCTCTTTGTCTCTCTTAGTCGATAGTATTTTTACCTCCCTTCTTTCAGCTGCTCAGTTCATAGGCTTTGGTATCACCCTTAATTAAGGCCCCTCTCACACTCCACATCCAGTCCAAGAGCAAATTCTGTTGTCTCCACCTTCAAGAGAGCATTTGTCACTACCTCTCCTCTCCCAGACCTAAGGCTCTATTCTCTCCACATACTTCAGAGGGATTTTTTTTTTTTTTTTTTTTTTTTTTTTTTGACAGTATCACTATGTTTCCCTCAGTAGAGTGCTCTGGCATCATAGCTCACAGCAACCTCAAACTCCTGGGCTCAAGTGATTCTCTGGTTTCAGCCTCCCAAGTAGCTGGGACTATAGGCGCCTGCAACAACCCCTCACTACTTTTTAGAGATGGAGGTCTCGCTCTTGCTCATGGTGGTCTCAAACTCCTGAGCTCAAGGAATTCACCCATCTCAGTCTCCCAAAGTGCTAGGATTACAGGAGTGAGCCACTGTGCCTGGCGTCAGAAGGATCTTTTTAAAAGACTGCCACCACTCAGACTTAAATTCAGACTTCTGTCAAGGGTTTGAACTTCCTAATGATCCCACAATTTCCAATCTTAATTCCTGTCATTCCCCTTGACTTACATTGGCCCATTGGCCTCCTTGAGTCTACAAACATGCCTACAAGGGGCCCAGGGCCTTCCTCTTGTTTCATCAACCTAAAACCCTCCTTCAATTTTGAGGTATCTGCATTATTTACTTTTTCCTGGAGAAATGTTCAAAAATAAGTATGGAATGCCATGCTGGTCATATTCAAGGAGGGAAGGAACTCTGGCTCATTGCTGTTATCTTTAATACATGTTTAATGCAAATAATCTGGGTAATTTGAGAGAAACCAGAGAAGGAAGTCTTGCTAAGATGACATTTAACACACTGTCATACTGGGGGAAAAAAGTTTGTTTTTGGGGCCACTGTTTATTAGGTTAAGGTAGGTCAAGAGACCTGTGAGTTATATATGCTTCACAAGGCTCTGGGCTCAAAAGTAGCATAAGTTAAATACAGTTCCCATGGCAATTACAGGTTAATCTGAGGCCTAAAGGATGTGAAGCAGCCAGCCACAAGCAAAATACTGAAAAGACTTTTTCAGGCAAAAGAAATAACAGTTGGAAAGCTCTGAGCTTTGGTGATCTAAGGGACTGATGAGAGTCTCAGGAGACTGGAGTGGAGCGAGCTTAGTGAAACCTAGTGTGCAATGAAATTGAGAGGGCACAGATCACACGGGGTGGTCTTGCAAACCACGGCAAGAGTCTACTTTCCTTAACATGACATGGAGGCTGGGCATGTTGGCTCACACCTATAACCTAGAACTTGGAGAGGCCCAGGGAGGTGGATTATCTGAGCTCAGGAGTTCAAGACCAGCCTGAGCAAGAGTTGAGACCCCATCTTTTAAAAATAAACAGGCATTGTGGCAGGCACACATAGAATACTCTACTGAGGGTGTCAAAGTGAGACTTTGTCTCAGGGAAAAAAAAAATGATAACCTTCCCCAAGCCTGATTTTATCTGAAGACTACCAGCTTGTTCTGTCTTGGCCCTAGGGTAAAGTGTCTTCATTTATTATAGCAGCACAATATGAAGATGGGCTAAAAGTAAGTCATCTCTTAGAATAAAACACTGTCAACAAAAAAATTTATTTATTTATTTATTTATTTATTTATTTATTTATTTATTTATTTATTTTTGAGACAGAGCCTCAGGCTGTTGCCCTGGATAGAGTGCTGTGGCGTCACTGCTCACAGCAACCTCCAACTCCTGGGCTTAAGCGATTCTTTGCCTCCGCCTCCCAAGTAGCTGGGACTACAGGCACCTGCCACAACGCCCGGCTGGTTGTAGTTGTCATTGTTATTTAGCAGGCCCAGGCTGGATTCGAACCCATCAGCTCTGGTGTGTATATCTGGCACCTTAGCTGCTTGAGCTACAGGCACTGAGCCTGTTGACAAAAATATTGTGATACATTTTTACTCTATTATTTCTGAGATCCATGCTGTTATACAGAAAACAGATAAGTGGCACCTCTTCCTTAAAAAAGAAGAAGGAGCCAAAATTTTCTAGCACATTTAGAATAAGGGTACTTTTTTTTTTTTTTTTTTAAGGCAGTCTCAATTTGTTGCCCTCAGTAGAGTACTATGGCATCATAGCTTATGGCAACCTCAAACTATTGGGTTCAAGCCATCCTCTTGCCTCAGCCACCCGCATAGCTGGGACTACAGGCGCTCACCACAGTGCCTGGCTATTATAGAGACAAGGTCTTACTCTGGCTCAGGCTGGTCTTGAACCTGCCTCGGACTCCCAGAGTACTTGGATTACAGGCGTGAGCCCATAAGGGTACTGTTTGGTATACTGTGGATTTATGTTGTTACTCTTTGTTAATACCATTTGCTCCCTATCTTGTCAGGTTATTTATTTATAAAATATCGGTTATGTATGGTTGGATCGTCACATTATTTAATTGGAATTTATACTTTTTGGTTTTGTCTTGCCCTTTTTATCTAGCCTTTCTGGACTACTGGAGTGTTGGAATTTATTTTTTATTTCATTTTATTATTATTAAATCATAGCTGCAGTCATTAGGGCACCATACACTGGTTTTATATATCATTTCATTATTTTTTTAAGACAGAATTTTACTTTGTCACCCTTGGTAGAGTGCTGTGGCATCACAGCTCACACCTCCAGCTCTTGGGCTTAGGTGATTCTCTTGCCTTGCAGTTTGGTTGGGGCCGGGTTTGAACCCACCACCCTCTGTATGTAGGGCTGGTGCCCTACTCACTGAGTCACAGGGCGCTGCCCTGGAGTGTTGGAATTTAACTCAGTTCTTCATGTGTAATGTTTTGGCAATTCATTTGTAAAATTCTATAATTCTGTAAAAATTGTTGAGCTGTCACCTATTTCTTGTTTGATATATTCATGTAAGCATAAGTCTGACAAGGGCAGGTGTTTTTGTCCATTTTGTTCACTATACCCAGCACGTGGAACACTGCTGTGTACGTAAGTGCTCAGCAGGCATGTGTTAAACCTGCATTTACTATATGACCTAGAAGTTGTGCTCACCAGGCCTTTATCCCAAAGGAAAACCTGTCTACAAACATGTAGCAGCTATATTTGTTATAGCTCCTAAACTAGAAATAACCCAGATGTCCTTCAACTATTAAATGGTTAAATAAACCATGATACAGCTATCCTATGGAATACTACTCAGCAATAAAAAGGAATAGACCATTGATACCCAAAACAGCTTGGATGTATCTCAAGGAAATAATGCTAAGTGAAAGAAAGCTAATCTCAAAAGCTCATGTGCGGTGTTATTTGTTGTATATAGATAACATCATGGAAATAACATTATGGAAAGGAAGAACAGATAGGAGAGTGGATGTGGCTGTTAAGAAGCATAAGGGAACCCTGTGGCTGCTAATTAAGACTTTTCATCTTGTGGTGGTGGTTGCATGACTAAGTACACATGGTAAAACTGCATAGAACTCACTGTGGTTTTGATTTGCATTTCCCTGATGGTTAGAGACACTGAGTATTTTTTCCATATGTTTGTTTCCCATTAGTCTTATCTTTTTTTGAAAAGTTTCTTTTGTCCACTGTTTTATGGGGTAATTTGATTTCTTTTTTCCTTGCTGACTTGCTTGAGGCTTTGTAGATTCTGGTTATCTGCCCCTTACCGGATACATAGAATGCAGATATTTTTTCCCTTCTGTAGGTTGTCTGTCCTATTGATTGTCTCCTTGGCTGTGCAGAAGCTTTTTAATTTAATCAGGTCTGGTGTGCTAATTTTTTTTTGTTGCTGTGAATGCCTTTGGGGTTGTCTTTATAAATTATTTGCCTAAGCCGATGTCCACAAGAGGTTTCCAAAATTTTTTTCTAGAATTCTTATAGTTTTCATGCCTTAGCTTTAAGTCTCTTACTTCATTGTGAATTAATTTTTGTAAATGGTGAGAGGTGTGTTGATCCTGTTTCTCTATCTTCTACACGTACACATAGCTATCTTATTTTTCTAGCACCATTTATTGAATAGAGATTCTTTTCCCCAGTGTATGTTACTATCTGCTTTGTCAAAGATAAAATGGTAATATTGGGATGATTTTTGATCTGGGTTTTCTGTTGTGATCCATTGGTTTCTGTTCTTATGCTAGTACCATGCTGTTTTGATTACCATGCCCTAGTAGCATAGCTTAAAGTCTGGTAAAGTCATCATCCCTCCCTATTCTTTTTGCTTAAGGTTGCTTGGGCTGTTGGGCTCTTTTCTGGTTCCATGCCTCCATATGAAGTATAGAATTATTTTTTTCTAGATCTACAAAAAATGATATTTGTATTTTAATGAGGATTGCACTGAATCTCTAAGTCACTCACAGTAGACTAGACATTTTAACAGTGTTGATGCTACTGGATTTCCTTTGGAAATAGAGGATGTAAACAAATGGAAAAGCATATCATGCTTATGGACTATTCAGTGGTCTTTTACTTTGCTTAAATATATTCCTAGGTGTTTTACTTTCTTTGTTGCTATTGTAAAAGCATCAAGTCTTTGATTTAATTCTCAGTTTGAATGTTGTCGGTGTATAGGAATGCTGTTAATTTTTTTTTTTTTACAGTTTTTTTTTTTTTTATTATAGATAAAAATATGCACCATAGATGTGGCCCAACCCATCACCTTCCCTCCACCGAAACCTCCCCCCTCCCTTCCCCTTCCTTGGTCCTTTCCTCATAGTCTTGAGGTATAGTTGGGTTATAGCCTTCATGTGAAAGCAATAGTTTAGCTTCATAGTAGGGCTGAGTACATTGGATACTTTTTCTTCCATTCCTGGGATACTTTGCTAAGGAGAATATGTTCCAGCTCCATCCATGTAAACATGAAAGAGGTAAA
>CAUYPK010106873.1:0-44889 GCA_963574355.1 Loris lydekkerianus
CAAAAAAAGGCAAAAAGCGCAGAATAAAATATGAAATTATTTTTTTTTTTTTTTTTTTTTTTTTTTTTTTTTTTTTTTTTGTGGTGTCCGTAATTTTTATTAACATGGAGGAGGGATTGTTAATGTGGTAGAACGTGAGCCTATGTTCACCAGTCAGGTAAGGTGAATGTTCACAAAAGCCCCAGGAGGACATTGTTTCTTATCTGATCTGGTGATAGCAAGGCCAGAATTCAAGCCCGGCTTTTCCCTTTGCTCTAACCCTAATGCCTGGCTGGCTAGAAGAGAACATTTCTTCAAAAAAGGGACTTTGGTTGACCGTGTATAGATCAAAAAACTCACACGTAGCTATGTGTGCAGATTCTCACTGCGCTTTCATCGGGGAGAATTATATAATAATATCATATGATTTTGCAAGAAGTTCACCAGGGCTATTTCAGAGGCTGTCAGCCAAGACACTGTTCAGACAGTGAGGCGTCAGAGCTGCCACTACAAAGTGGATGTTAATTACCTAAAACAATGTGTGTAATAGGCAAAGAAAAAAAACAGGACCTGCGCTCTCAGCCCAAACCTCTCATCTATTATTGCGCCAACTGCACAGTTATTTAGCCTGGAGGAGTCATAATTAGCCGGTTTGCAAATTAATAAAATCTTTAAAAAAGAGAGAGAGAGAGGGAAAGGTTACAAGGGGGAAAAAATGGTGGGAAACTTTATATCTCTGATTCTCTAGGAATATATTTAGCCTGCAATTACCTCATTAACTGCCCCAAACTCATTTAGTATATGCCCAGTATGTTCTCTCTGATTAGGGTAGTTGGGTGTTGCACAGACCCAGGAGGGCAGACAGTGAAAGCCGGAGATTGGCCCGTTCCTATCTCAAACCCCAATCACTTGTCTGGATTGAGTTTGCAAATGTTAATTCCTGTACTTTATTGTGCCAGAGACATTAAAACACGCCCAGGTGAACTGAATGCTTAAATCATACTGGTTCTTAAAAAGCCAGGGACTGGGCATGACTAAGTTCGGGTAACAATGGATAATTCCTAACCTGGGACATTCTAATTAGCTCTTTAATCCTATTGACCTTTAATAACAAGACATACATAATGAATGGTTAGTTGGCATTGTTTGGTAGAGGATGTTTTCTCTCCTAATAATGAAAAAAAAAATTTCTTCTTTTTTCTCTTTTTCAAGATGAAAGAGTTTTCAGCTAGCTAGAAGACTGGCATTATAGCATGCTTGACTAATTCATGGAGTCACTCCAAATCCTCTCAATTCCAGTGTAAGGGCTTCCCACATACAGGGCACAACTATGACTACTATTATAATAAATAATGGGTAACAGCCTGTTTATTCAATCCTTAACTATGTTTTAGCTGGACAAATCATTTTAATCTCCATTACCAACTTTGCAAAGGGGGTTATCAGCCCCACATTACAGATGTGGAATTTGATGCTCAGATGGGTTAAGAAGTTTGCTCAGGTTACAAGCAAGAGAGGATGTGAATCTAGATGGCTTGTCTCCAGAGTCCCTGACCACAGAATTCTCTTGTGAGGATTAAGGCCAAGTCTACACAAATGCCAGGAGTCAGAGTCAAGTTCCCTGAGCTAATTTTCTGTAATCAGTTTTCCCAGTGAGGGTGGGTCTTGCAGACAGAGTAGACATCAGCCTAGAGAGTGCAGCTTTTGCTGCTCTACCCACAAAGTCTCTAGTTTTTCGAAGAATATGACCCTCATTTACCAGTCGACTCTTCACAATCTATTGCTAGAACTTCATTAATTCAGTGTTCAGCTTTGAATTTTGGTAAGATTAAAATCCCAGTGGATAGGTCCACTGCCATGTATATGCCACGGGTAAGAATGGAATATGGATGGGACTAGGCAAAGTGGACCTGGGGAAAGAGGCATCAGTCAACAAAGAAAAAGCCTAGAAATGAGATGCTTCAGACATGAGATACTTGCCATGTGATAATTTGATCAGGGTCAGCCTCGTGCGATGAGGGTGGCCCCACCAACACCAAGTCAAAGGTAAACATGTTGGACTGCATTGGAGGTGGAAGGGATGCTGGTGGTGCATATTTGTAAGCTCAATGCTCTAACTCCAAGAGCTAAAACAGTGCCTGGCACATGGTGGATACTAAAAAGTATGTGCTCATGAATGAATGAGTGAATGCTCTCCTCTCTCAATGAGATCATGCAACTCCATGAAAAACAGCAAGGGTCTCTCTGATCGTCAGGTTGAAGCCTCGAAGCTTCTCTTTTAGGAATGAAGGTCGTTTCCCAGAAATGCCTTGGCAGGCTTTCTGTCAGATCTCGCGACCCACATCTGGGTCGCATGACCTTTCCTTGTCCAGTCTCTGGTGAAGAAAGTATTACAGAAGCATTCATGGATCTATTAGCTTCATCTCCAACAGCAGGATAGGGTTAACTTACTCTGATTTATCTGGCCATGAGGCAGTATAGATACTTGGACAAAATTGGAGTTCTGTTAGAAAAAAGAAGGGGAACTTGATGATGAGGGAACAACTAGCAACCTCAGGTAGACCGAATGTCATTAGTTTCCAGCATAGGGTGGGTACTCCGTGATCATTTGAGGAAATAAAGGAAAGGTCAGTGAAAGTGTGGAGCTCAGTGTAGGTACAGACAAAAGTCTGACCCATCAGTTGGAAGCAATTTTGTCCCTATGTTTCAAACATTGCTGGAATTGTGCTGGTTAGAATTTGGCGTTTTCAAATCAATCACTGGTTAACTGACTAATTGGTGAGGTGGGCACTGGTTCAGTAATTTGACAAAGTTACATGACTTCCACATTCTTAGATTCAGCCCAGATCCAAAGACAGTGGATTGGGTTTATCAGGTTTAGAGACAGAGAACCAAAAAGACCAAACGATGTGGCCACAGTCATACCACTGTGATGTAGCTGCCTCAGCTTTCTGTTTTCCTCACACTTTCACATGAGGGAGAGGGTTTTTTTTTTTATTTTTTAAGCATAATTATAGCCATACTTATAATAATACTATTATAATGTTTGTGGGATGAAAAAACTCATTAAGAACTGACATTAGAATTCTTCTTAAAAAGTAACTTTCTTTTTAGTCAGGAAAATACATTTAATTCTCTGCAAAAGACAAAGCACAAACATGCACACACACACACACAAAATTACTGATTGATAGACATAAGCATAAATTTGGGAGTGAAGAAAGAGGAGAGAAAAGAGTAGAAATAGTTAGAAATGGAAGTGGAATTTTTAAGAACAGATGGGTAGTTTGTTTTTAAGATACAGTGGATGTTTAGATAAAACCAGTGTTCTATACTCTAAACTTTCATCAACATCTTCTGTACTGCCCCAGAAGTTCGAGGTTACAATGAACTTTGATCAGGCCACTGCACTTCATCCCTCCTAGGTGACAGAGAGAGACTTTATCTCTAACAAAAATAAACAAACAGGCTCAGCACCGTAGCACAGTTGTTATTGCACCAGCTACATACACTGAAGCTGGCAGGTTCGAATCCAGCACAGGCCAACTAAACAACAATGGCAACAACAACACAAAAATAGCCGGATGTTGTGGTAGGTGTCTGTAGTCTCAGCTACTTGGGTGGATGAGACAAGAGAATTGCTTAAGCCCAAGAGTTTGAGATTGCTGTGAGCTTTGACACCACAGCACTCTACCAAGGGTGACATAGTGGGAGAAAGAAGGAAGGAAGGAAGGAAGGAAGGAAGGAAGGAAGGAAGGAAGGAAGGAAGGGAGAGAAAGAAGGAAGATCTTAGAATGGGTACAGGTGGTTGCACTAATGTACACAGCTATGATTTAACAATAAATAAAATAAAATAAAATAAAATAAAATAAAATAAAATAAAATAAAATAAAATAAAATAAAATAAAATAAAATAAAATAAAATAAAATAAAATAAAATAAAACAAAACAAAATAAAATAAGTTGGGAAAATGTTTGTAATATACATGGCAGGGAGTTAATATGTTCAATATATAAAAAGCTCCTTTAGGCCAATAAGGCAGTGCATGCCCCAACAAAGAAACTCACAAAAGACATGAATAGGAGCTCATCAACATGGATGTATTTAGCTAGATTAGGGGTATCATCACATTCTATTCCAAAAAACACACTCAAAATACATGAAGAAAGTTAGGCAAGGAGAAATCTGCAACAACACCAGGGTGAAGGAGCTCACTAGCCAAACTTTCTTCTCTTTAAGGATCAAGTAGGCATTAAATAAAAAATATAAAAAGAAAAAAATGGATAAAATGATTCTTTAGCTCAGCTTAATCAATACATATTTCAAACCTAGTACCCACAAACAAAGAATACTCATTACTTCCAAGCTTCTTTGGGACAATTTCAGAAAGTGACCATTCTGTAAACCAGAAAGAAAAATCTCAAAGAAACCTCTTTCAGAATTCGAAAATTTATAGAACACATCCTTTGACTACAGTAATAGAGATTTAAAAAAAAATAATATTCAAATAACAATAAATTTATGGGAAATTAAAAACACTACCCTAAACAACTCTTGAAAAATAGAAGAAATTAAAAGTATAATTACAGGCCATTCAGACAACAATGAAGACACAGATTGAGAGGTGTGGTCAGAATTGCACCCAGAGAAAAGACACAGCCTTGAATTCTTGAATGAATGAAGATAAATGAGCAGACTGTCCCAACAAAAACAGCAACAACAAACTTGAAAAGAAAATAATAAAGCAAGCCTTAAAGCAAAAGGCATCACTGAAAAAATTAAGTACCAATTAATCAATTAGGTACAAAAGAAGTAAATACCCAATAGAATTGATAAATCTCAGAACTGGCTCTTCAAAAGACCAAATACAAAGTTCTAGAAATTCACTAATTAGTTTTATAAAAGAATATATGCCTGTAATATAATTAAAATAGATTGTTAACTGGTGTGGTAGCAAATAATCGGATAAATGGGATGTAATAAAAGGCCCAGAAACAGAGCTAAGTATATTAAAAATTGAGCATTAAAAAATTTAAGCTTGAATCAGCAGAGAAATAGATTGGAGAACCAGACAAGCCATGAATTTACAAAAATATTAGTTTCCTACCTCACACTATACGATGAATAATTTCCAAGTAGATTAAAATTCTAACAAAAAAAAATTTCTAATGAACAACATACAGCCATAATCTAGAAGGACATATGGGTGAATTATGATACTTACAAGTTGAGCAGGTCTTTCTGAGCATGACCACAAAAACAGAAACTGAAAGAAAAGTCCTGAATTTGGCTATATATCTAAATATATTTGTTTATTTGTTCAATAAATAATGCCTCTTGTATCCAAACAAGGTTAGAAGCACTTGGGAAACAGCAGTGAACAAAATCCACAGAGACTGCTGCCCTCTGGTGAGGGAGATAGAAAATAAGCAACGTTATACCAAGGACGCAAGCGAACACTACTGTGTCAGAAGCTGACAAACTGTGCGGGTAGTAAGAGGTGCTGAGAATAAATTAGCCCAAAGCACGATAAGGGGATTGCAGGTGTAGCAGGTGGGTTGCAATTTTAAATAATCTGAGTTATCTAGTTAGCGTAGGTTTCACCAAGAAGGTGACTACAGTGATGACCTTGAAGAAGTGGAGGTCACCTCAGGGCTGTCTCCCAGAAGAGTGTTTGCCTGTGCAAAGACTCTATGGTGGAAACATGCCAGGAATAACAAAGGGGACCTTCCGTCTGGAGATAGACCACAGGGAAATGAAGCCCGAGAGCTGGTTGGACAGAAGAGACCATGGCAAGGTCATTGGCTGGACTCTGAGAAAGATGAGAGCCACTGAGCTGGGGAGGGACTGAATCACCCTGGGGCCATGTCAAGAGTAGACGGCAGGAGATTCAGGGTCAGGGAGACCAGTTAGGAGGCACCTGCACCCACCCAGCAAAATACAGTGATAGCTTGTGCCACGTATCAGATGGAATTGTGCATATAGTTGGGTATAATCTGAAGGCAGAGCTAGCTGGATTTCCTGTGAGGTTGAAGGGGGCATGAGAGGGAAGGGGCTGCATCAAGGATGTGTGTGGTGCAGCAATTTCATCCTTTGTGCTGATGGCAAGGCTTGGGGTTGAGCAGGTGTGGGGCAGAAGACCCGGGTTCAGTTTTGGACACATTGAACTTGAAGTGTGCCTTAGACACCAGGTCAAGAAGTCAAAAAGTGGTTAGATGTACAACTAAGATGTTCAAGAGAAAAGCCTGAGCTGGACACAGAGACCTGGGCAGGATCAGGGCAGGATCAGGGAATGCCTTAGCTCAAGCTGCCAAGACAAAATGCTGCTAGCTGGGTGGCTGAAACAACAGAAATTTCTTCTCTGAAAGTTCTGGAGGCTGGAAGTCTGGGGTCCGAGTGCCAGCACGGGTTCTAGTAAGAACTCTCTTTCTGGCTTGCAGACGGCCACCTCATTGCTGTGTCCTGTCATGGTGGAGACAGATAGAGATGTTTCTCTCTCATCCTCTTTTATAAAGACACCAGTCTGATAGGATCAGGGCCCAACCTCATGACATCATTTCACTGTAATTGGCTCCTAAAGAACCGATTTCCAAATTCAGCCTTCCTGGGGTTACGGCTGGAACACCTGGATTTGGGGAGCCACGTTAGCCCTCTATAGCCATCCAGGATAGTGTGCAAATGGTATTTAAACTCAGGAGACTGGAGAAGATGATGGAGGTTGGAGGAGAATGAGAACAGGTGGGAAGAACTAGGGAGCAGGAACAGCACCCATACAGCTCATCACAAAGCAGACAGCATGCTGGGGAAATATTTGCCACACGTATCAAAGGATTCATATGCTTGTGCCACTTAGGATGCTTTTATGTGAATGACACACCCAAGGAAAACTGGGCAGTGGACACGCAGAGGCAACTCTCATAAGAAATTCAATCGCCCGTTAAACATACAGGGCGCTATTTCATCTCCTTAATCATCAGGCTAATGCAAACCAAAAATCACGAGAGAGAATTTCCGTCAATTCTTGTCAATTAGAATTAAAGAAAAATGACAGTGACTTGTTCTGTGGCAGTTAGGAATGGGTCTTCATGCTTGTCAATGAGAAGCTCTATTACATAGCATTTGAGCCAATTATACCAATATTAAGAGAAATGTATAGGATTAGAAGTCATTGGTTACTTTGGGGAAGAAGGCCTTAGTGGCAGGAGAGCTGTTAAAGAAGTATTTCCGGGGAGGGTGTGGAAGTGTCTAGGGAGGGCTTAGGGAGGTGCTCAGGTAGGCATGGGGGTCATCCAATGTGAGCATGGGTGGGTCATGCAGGGTGGGGAGGGGGATGTCCAGTGTGGGCCTGGGGGTGTCTAGGGTAAGCATAGGAGGCGTCCAGGTGAGTACGGGAAGGTGTCTAGGGTAGGCTTGAGGAAGGTGCTAGTAATGTTCTACTTTTTGATCTATGGGGTGGTCCACGGGGGTGTTCACTGTGTGTAAATGCATTGAGGTAAATTTTTTTCCTAGTAAATTATAGGAAATTTACTTTCTAGTAAATTATAAAAATTCCCTTTCAACAGGTGACAGAAGTCATGCAGCAGACCCTGAAAGCAGCACTTGAGAGTGACCTTTCAGGTCAAGCCGGATGCATCTGCGCCCTGGTGCATCGGGGATTCAGGACCTGCCTAGGCTGCCTTTTCCACTCTTTACCCTCCCAGACGCCACACGCCAGCAGCAGCAAGGGCAGCCTGCAGACACTCTCTCTGGACTGCCAGGGTTCAGCTCAGTGTGAGCACTGGTTTTTCAAAGACTCTGCCATGAAAGAGGAAGCACATTCCAAATTAGTTGAAAATCTGTTTGTGGTATGGGTGGTTCCCAATAGTTCTGTTTCACAGGTAGAACTTCCTAAGGAAACACCTAATGACAGTGGTTAAAAATGTCATCTTTGTATGTAAATAGAAGTCCTTTCTAAGACGGGCAAAATGCTGTAAAGCTGACATTGTTAGATAATACTTAATCTACCTGGACATCCTTTACAGCAGTGGTGAGGCAAGGTTGCACCCCCACTGATCAAGTCCACTCTCAGGGAGAAGTCAGGCGCCCCGGCAGTCCCGTCCCAGCACTGATGTAGAGCCGGGCTGTGGATGGCAGGGCTCACTCTCCTCTCTCAGCCCTGGGTGTTTCTACCTGAACCTTCTTATACATTCAGAGTTGGGCTCTCACCAGGAGGGCTTCTGAAACATGAGTCATACTTTTACAAGAAATGGACTTAGCAATTAGAAAGTCAGTTTTATTATTAAAGCAAAAGAAAAAAAAGTTGCTATGAGTGCAGAGAAAGATGGCCTCACTGGCTCTTTCTGCTTCTTTAGATCCTGGGTTAAATGTCAACCCCCCGGGGTTTTTCACTGACTCCTTCCCATTCTTCTCTCAAAGCACCCTGTTTACCTCTACACCCTAATTAAGAGGAGCAAGGTATTCTGTTCTGTGTGGGTGTCTACTCCACAGGCTGAAGAGTAATTTTATCACTGCCATAATACTAGCACTTACAGAAATGCTAATAGTAGCACTTACAGAAGCACCTGACATATGCTAGGAGCTTAATAAATTATAACAGCATAAATAAATGGACCCTTTACTCCCAGTCTATCACATTTCCCTATTTTTAAAAGGAATGAGAGAGAAATTCCAGTTTTAAGTTCTCTAAGAAAAATTCAGTCATTCTGATTGCCCTGGAGTCTGGCTCCTAGGTGAGCAGATAGATGGTCAACAGGCAGAGGACAGCATAGAGACAGAATCTACAGTATCTGTTCTTTTGTATCTGGTTTATTTCACTTAGCCAACTTCCTTAAGGTTCATCTACATCGGTGAATGTATGAGAAATGTCTTCCTTTTTAAGGCTGGATACTATTTCATTGTGTTACAGACCACATTTTGTTCATCCATCCGCCCAGGGCATTGGATTTGTTCTCACCTTTGGCTATTGTGAATAACGAATGCGGCTGTGAACATGGGTGTGCAAATGTCTCTACAAGTCCATGCTTTCAGTTCATCTGAGTGCATACTCATAAGTGGAATTGCTGGTTCATCACTCTTTTCCCTTTAATCACCATCTTCCCCACCACCCAACACATTTTTGTTTAAGACAAATTGTTTACATAGTTCCCCCTGGAGCCCTCCTGATGCTGGAGGGTTGTGACAGATCTGGGAGGAAGTGACTGTGACTTGATCTTGGACTTTGGAGGGGGCCCTCTGGGACCCTCTTTACTCTTGTCAATTCTTGGCTCTCCCAGATATCAGAAGGGCCTTCCTTCTCCATTTTTAGGAACACCAAGACCCATCAGAGGCCAATAGGCCACAAAAATGACAGCAGGAATAACAGGAATGACATATTCTTGGAGTTTATGGGGGTGGAAGTCTGGTCCCAAGAGGAATGTAGTTTCCTGAGCACAGACATCAAGTTCATTACTACACTAGGCAATGATCTTCCTCAAATATGGTAAAAATTAGCCAATCATGACAATGGAAGCCAGGATAAAACTGATATCAAACTCTCTATAACAGAGCTGATCAGCCTTGAACCTCTAACAGCAGGCCCAGGGGAGAGCTGGGACCCAGGAGCTCTCTTGTACCAGTTTTGCAGAGACCCTTTAAATGGCTATGTCCTTATTACGATGAGCTTTCCTGAGCATCAGCTGTGGGATAGGCTCTGTCCTGAGCAGCTGAATAGCTCAGTGTTCAGAGTGAGGGTTTGTGTTGGGTCAGCATTCCTGTGAGTTCTTAGCAGTCACTTCCTCCCTCAAAGCCTCAGCAAGGACAATGCGAAGCTTAGAGTAAGACCCCATTGCAATGTTTCCTGGAATAATGGTTGTACTAAGGGCTGAACCAATGTGAGCTCTGATGCCCGCAGCAGCCTGCACATCCTTCCTCTGCAAATAAGCACGTGGGGTCACAGTGATGGTGAGTAACACCTGCATCAGTTTCCTCCTGCTACTGTAACACATTATCACAATCTCCGTGGCATGAAAGCAGCACATATTTTATTCACTTGCAGTGCAACAATTCTGAAATGACAAAACTGAGGTGTGGGCCAGGCTGTACCCTTCTGCCAGCTCTATAAGAGGACCTATTTCCTTGCCTTTTGAAACGTCTGGGGATTTCCTCATACCTTACTTCTCTCTTTCCCCCAACCATTTTGTGTCTTTTCTCTTTTTCCCCTGATTTCACACTCACGTCACCCCTATCTTCTTCTGTAGTCAAATCTCCCTCTGCCTCCCTCTAAGGACACTTGTGATTACATTTAAGGCTCTGATGATAGAGGACAATCTCCATCTTAACATCCTAAACTTAACCACATTTGTAGAACTTAACCACATCTTTAACCTTTTGCTATATAATGTGACACAGGTTCCAAGAATTAGGGCACGGACATCTTGGGGGAGCATTATTCAGCCCAGGACAGTAGCCAAAGCTGTTCTACCAGTGAGTGATAGCACAAGCCCTTGCACTTTGCACTTGCACTTTGATTACAAAGCCCATGCTTTTGCTAGCTCAGCAAACTTTAATTTTAATAAGAAATCAAAGTATTTCTCATTCAAAATGTTAAACCATTGCAGGTAAAGCTGACGCCTTCTTTGCCACTCCTCCACTAATGCAATCTTGGCTCCTTCCCATCTCCAGAAATGTATTTGCTCCACTGATTATCAATTTGAGAGATTGCTTGCCAGAATTTCCTCATTCATTTGTACAGATAGCTATCTACTCCTCCGAAGTATGTGGCATATTTATTCACGTACATGTCACACGCTTTCTGCCATTCTGAGTCTCTACAACTTGCTTTGCCTTCTAACAGTACCCCTGGACCTTTATCCATATGACTCTACAGATCCTAGAGAAGTCCCTCGTCTCTTTGACAGCTATGTGCTATTCCATTTTTTTTTTTTTTTTCTTGCAGTTTTTGGCAGGGGCTGAGTTTGAACCCACCACCTCCAGCATGTGGGGCTGGCGCTCTACTCTTTGGGAGCCGCCCTGTGTGCCACTCCTTTTCACAGCTGTGCCATTGTTTTTCTATCCCATCTCCCACTATTCTCAGCTCCCACTATACAAATATTCTTGTTCATACCTCCTAGGCCGCACGTGGGGATGCTGATGCTTCTCTAGGCTAAATACAGAGAAGGTAAATTAACAGATGACAAATTTTAAATTGTATTAAAGACTACAAAATTGTCTACCAAGTGAAACTCAGACTCTTCCTGCTACATTAGGTTTTCTAGCAAGGGAGAAAAGTGTCCTGGAAAAGCTTTCTCATGCCCAGACTTAGGTGCCTGCCATGGTGCCTCAACCAATAAGCTTCAGAAGCCTCCCTCACTTGGTTCAATCCAAGTCTGACTTGCCTGATGGAGCTAAGTGTGTAGGAATGAGTGCTTGGGGTGTTTGCTTCAATTAACCATCAAACCTTTTTTGTCTGCAAATTGTGCTGCTAAAAATAGCACTGGGGTAGGAACCAGGAGACGGGGGTTCCAGATTTCCCTCCAGTTATGGTTCTCAGGCATCTGATATGTATAGGATGTGTCAAATTTAATAAATTTGTCTTACGTTGACTTAGTCAGTGTCCCCTAAATGTTCTGTATTCAGATTTTTTCAGTAAGTTATAAAAATTCAATAGCTAGGGCTAGTTTAATTTAACTGAGTGTTCTATATTTTTATTTGCTCAATCTGACAACTATCCATTGCACTAGATTTCTTTTCTGGGGAGCACATTAACCTGGAGGTTTCAAACATGCCTGGGTTCAATCCCAGCTATATATTTCATTAGGGTTGTTATGACAAACACCACAGGCAAGGTAGCTTAAAGAGTAGACTTGTATTGTCTTGCAGTTCTGGAGGCTGGACGTCTGCGATCAAGGGTGTCATCAGGGTTGGTGTTTTTCTGAGGCCGCTTTCCTGGGCTTGCAGCTGGACGCCTTCCCGCTGCGTGTCGTCGCAAAGCTCTTTGTGCATATCCCTGGTATCTCATTCTCTTTTTATGAGGATAGAAGCAATATCTACACCAATGACCTCAGGGCAGCACCTGTGACTCAAAGGAGTAGGGCGCTGGCCCGGTATGCCAGAGGTGGTGGGTTCGAAACCAGCCCCGGCCAAAAACTGCAAAACAAAAGCAAAAACAAAAAAAATCCCTCTATCTTCAAATACAGTCAGATTCTGAGGCAGGGGTTAGGGCGTCAACATAGGAATTTGGGGAAGAAAGGGTCTAATTTATAACACCAGTTCAGGCACTTCTCTGCTATGTTCATTCATTCCACAGTGAGAAAACTTACACAGCATCAGACAGCAGCCGGATGATGGGGAGAAAGCAGTGAACAAGAGAGACACATCTCTGCCCTTACAGACCTTATGTTTTGATGAAGACAGACAATCACCAGACAAGTATGTATACTAGAAAACAGGAAAATAAGCACTTTTCTGAGAATTAAAATGTACAGATGAAATAGAGAATGCCTGGGGGCTACTTTAGCTAAGTCAGTCAGAAAGGGCCTCTCTGAGGAGGTGACAGTTAAGTCAAGCTCTGAATAACAAGAAACAATGCATCTCAAAAATAAAGAATGGCCATGCAAAGGCCCTGAGGTGGGAACTAGCTTCAAGTATCGAAATAGTAGAATTTCATGCTCTAAATTTCTGTGAGACTTTAAAAACAGTTTTTTTAATGAAAATTTTCAAACACATCCAAAGTGAACAGAGGAGTAAAATAAACCCACATACTTCCTATCATCTGGTGTCAACAACCATTAGCATTCTGTCATCTTTTTGTTTTTTCAAATCCCTGCCTACCCAGTCCCCAAGCTCCCACTAACAGTATTTTTATAGTTCTCTTCTTGGATGAAATTTATATACATTGAGCTGCATGAATCTTAAATGTACAATTTAGACAAAACGATATACTGGTGTAACTCACACTTTCGTACGGTATAGAAGGTGTCCATTTACCCTGAAAGACCTCTCCTGCCTCTTCCCAGTCAATCCCCCACTCCTCATATAAAAACAACCATCCCTAATTTTTCCACCATATATTTCCACTTATTTTCAAAGGTCCTATAAATGGACCCAGGCAGTGAGTGCTTTTCTGGGTCTGTTTCTTGTCTCAACATTGCCTATGAGATGCAGCCAGGTCTTTGTTTGTGTTGGTGAGTTCTTCCCTTTTATTGCTAAGTTGTACTCCACTGTTTGAATGTACCACCTTGGTTTATTCATTCTCCTGTTGACGGATAGTTGGGTTGCTTCCAGATTGGGGATATTATAAATAAAGCCACTACAAACATTCTTGTCCAAGTCATTTCATGGATGTATGTTTTCATTTGGCTTGGATAAATACTGGGTGAAAGGGTAGGGCGTAGGGCTGAGAACTGTTAAAACCTTTTCCGCAGTGGTTACGATACTTTACATTCCCATCAGGCATTGTTTGGTCGCTGTACAGTCTAACCAACACTTAAGTATTTTTAGTCTTTTAAGATTTAAGCCATTCCAGAGAGTATGGAGTGGTATCCCAAGGTGTTTTTATGTCATGCCTTTTTTTATTTTATTTTATTTTTTTGCAGTTTTTGCCCAGGGCTGGGTTTGAACCCGCCACCTCCGGTATATGGGGCCAGTGCCTTACTCCTTGAGCCACAGGCGCCGCCTGTATTCCATGCTTTCCTAATGACTAAGGATGCCGATTATTTTTCATACGCATATTGGTCATTGACACATATTCTTTCTTGAAGTGTTTTTTGCCTTCATTTAAAAATTGGCTACCTAGCATATCTTATTAAGTTTTAAGAGTTCCTTACATAGTTCCTTACACAGAACTTCTGTGTGAGATACGTTTTACAGATATCGTCTCCCATCTGTATCTTGTCTCATTTTTTACCTGTACATTTAAATTTTTTAGAATTTTGAATAGACTTTTTTTTTAGAGCAGTTACAGATTCATAGAAAAATCTAACGGAAGGTACAGAGATTTCCCTTACACCACCTAATGCCACGTGTGAATGGCCTCTCCCATTATCAGTATCCCTCACCAGATTGGTAAATTTGCTACAATTGATGAGTCTACACTGACTCATCAGTATCAGTCAAAATCCATCTTGGTGCATCCACTCTCAGTGCAGACTCTATGGATTCAGACAGATGTATGACGACATCTTCATTTTTAATATGTCTTTTGATGAGTAGAAGTCATTAATTTTGATAAAGTCAAATTTATCTATTTTTTCTTATATGTTTATGGCTATGCCCTAAGAAATCTTCACAGTGTATCTGCCTCTGCTCTGATACAGGCTTTCACCTGATGACGCAAACTGTATTATTCTAGATGGTTCTGTTCTCTGTAGGTGAGCAACCTAAGCCAAGACTCACCCGGTGTCTCTCAGCATCTCTGAATTGCGGGTCCTGAACAGTGAGCAGATAGGGGAACATCCTTGTTCACATGGAAGAGCCAGTGTCTAAGGAGATCCCTCTGGTAGGTCCAGGGTAAATGACTGCCTAAGGATAAAAAAGGAAAACAAAAGTTAGAAAATCAATCTAGGTGGTTGAAAAAGAGACATTATTAAGGTCTAATTACAAAAAATCGAATTTAAGTCAAAAATGGCCCATATGGTGTATTAGAAAATGTGGCTAACAAACGAGGAGACTCACCATGGATATGACAAGCAAAACAAACTAACAATAACATGGAATGAAAAGTCATTCTGCCACTGAAAGAAACTGTCAGTATTTTCATGAAATTCTAGTGAAACGAATACCCAGTCTATCTAGGAGTCTCCAGCCTGGTCTGTGTGAACAGAAATGAAGTCCCGTTGGCCCAGATGTAGCTCGTTTTGCCTCCATCTGCCGACCTCTCTCTTAAAGACTTCCCTGAGTTATCTCAGGCAGCCGTGGGGATGGGGTATCTCGCGTGAGCACACAGTAGGACCCTCATGCTGTGCTTCCCCAGCCCACGCTGCAGTCTGTTTAGGGAACACCTTGAAGGCTGGGCCTCTTCACTCGTTCATTCTAATCTGTCCTATGCTGGCTCAGCAGTAGCTTCAGGTCAAGAGCTATGACAGGGCCCTTGAGGCCCTGGGCTGTGCAGAACACTCCTGGCCCTCATAATATGTCCTGGCAGTTTCCTCTTGCTTGCTTCCACTTGTTTCTGTCTCGCAAACTCTAGTGATTCAACAAGATCCAGTTCATACATCACATTTATAGGATGTCTTCTCCTCTCTCATTCACGCAATTACGGAAACATTTAGTTGCCCAGACTTTAGAGACCAACAGACTCCGGACTCATCTTTCTTACCCCTTAGCAGCTGTGCGACTGGGGACATCTCCCTTGTTTGTGAACCAGAGCAACGTGTCTGCCTTCCTCAGAGGCAGTCTGGTAAGGAAGTAACATGGGGGAGAACGCAGCAGCCCCTGGCCCAGAATAAGTGCCCAGCAGATTGCAGCAACTGGAGAAGACTTAAAATGACATTTGTGGTGTTTGGGGAGAATAACCAACAGCGTATGGCCAGATGCACGCACTGGGAAGGCTTTTTTGCACCACACTGTGCTTATTTTAAAAATAAAATTAGTTAACCTGTTAACCCTAACCCCACCCCCTATTCTCCTCCCCACCAAAAGTGGATTTTAGCTCTTCTTAAAAAGTTCACTTAGAATGGAAGAAAAAGTATCCAATGTACTCAGCTCTGCTATGAAACTAATTTATGGCTTTCACATGAAAGCTATAACCCAGTTATAACCTAAGAATAGGGGGAAAGGGGAAAGGGAGGGGAAGGAAGGGAGGAAAAGGGGAGGTGGGTGGAGGGAGGGTGGTTGGTGGTACTACACCTGCGGTGCATCTTACAAGGGTATATGTGAAACTTAATAAATGTTGAATGTAAATGTCTTAACACAACAACTAAGAAAATGCCAGGAAGGCTATATTAACCAGTATGATGAAAATGTGTCAAATGGTCTATAAAGCCAGTGTATGGTGCCCCATTATCACATTAATGTACACAGCTATGATTTAATAATAAAAAAAGAATTACACAAAGAAATCAAGATAATTTGATCACATTAGTCTATTATCTCAAAGGTGATGGAGTCGCTAAATTGTACAATGAAAAACTTTGTCCTCTATCTTCCTTTCATCAGCCAAGATGCTAAGATAGAACTCAGAAGCTAAATAAATCTTCAGGGAGCACTGAAGTTCAGTAGCCCTATAGTACTGACTGTGTAAGTTATCTTGAAGCTGCTCAGCATCCTTTACTTTGTACCCGAGACAAGCCTGCCCTCGCTGGGAACTGGATCCTGTCATCTAATATCTCGCTCCTTTAACACTGGGACTTGGAGCTGAGCCTGACAATCAAGCAGTCAAGTTTCTCATAACTGTGTTTGTGCTGTGGGATGCTTCACCCAGGTCAGAGGATGATCCAAAACCAAAACAAAGTCTCCATACACATAAAATCCACAAGCCAGTAGAAGACAGGTTTCAAAAGCCAAAAAGGAAATTCAGTGACCAGCCAAATAAAATTCACAAGCCAAATACAAGAGCTGAGAAGTCAAATCCAAGAGCTAAGCTGCCAAACCAGCATGTCCAAAGCCAGCTGTGGCCAATGGCTGGTTGGAAAGTTTGGGTCATCACAGGCAGTGAAGGTCTCTCAGAAAGAGCAGCCAAGAGAGTAGAAGGCATCACTTTGAAGTTGCCATGTACTTAGCTGCTTCAAGTTTTCATTCAGTCCTTACATACATGAATAATGACAAGGCTGGAGTAAGGAAACCAGCCAGGAATGTTGCTACATGAGTAACTCCATTTAATTCTTTTCTTCCACCACCAAAACCTACTCTTCTTAGACTAGAAGGAAATGCATGAAAATGTTATCAGAGGTAATGGATATGATTTTATCCTTTCTTTTCTATTTACTTCTCTAAAATGTTGTCCATGGATATAAATAATATTTTGCAGCAAATATAAATATATAGTAGAGTATAAAAGCAGACAAAGAAGAATATTTACCATTCCTTATCTTAGTCATTAAGTCATTCCTCATCTAGTCTTCTACTACTGGATACATTACAGTAGATACTTCCATAAAGTGCTATGAGTACTACTGATATGATCAATTACATATTTCTTTTAGCAAAAAGACCAATGTCCTGCTTCCCCATAGCAGCATTCAAGCTATTATGGGAGCATGGCAGAACTGCTATTCTCAAGCAAGCAGGACTTTTAGCCTCTTTCATGTTATACCCCAAGGACAGTCATATAATCCTTCTCATGGATCCCTGCAGTATCTCTGATTCTCCAGACTGAGGACAAGGACAAAGGGGGAAGGAAGAGGAGTAAAGGGCATTGTATCAACACAAGCACAACCCAACTAGGCATCCATGGGTGAATATTTCCGCTAAGGAAATATATCACTTCCTAATCAGTCCAAAGTATAGCTTGAGAGTAAGTGCAGAAGAACCTGAAAAGCCACCCTCTTGTTCAGCAACTTGGATTAACTCTGCATGTTCAATCAATTCTGCTAGAACACTTTTTTTGAAAACAGAAATTTGTTCCAACTGGTTGATAAATATTAGGCAACCATTTAAGCATACATAAATTTCACATTTATTTATGCACGTGTATCTGTGAGTAATACTTCAGAAAACTGCACCCACCTAGTTGAACACAACAAAGGAATATACAAAACATACACATACATGTACACACATTCCCTTAAATATCAGCTACCTCAGTTTATTGCGTATGTTATGAGCCACACAAATCAACTTCCCATAGGACTTCTGATGATCTTCCTTCCATCAATTCCTAGTAAATTACAAGCTGCAAGCCTTTCAATCACCACTATTGTAGGCAACTTCACGTTATTTTTCAAGGCAAAATGCCATATTTAATTGTCTGCTTATGTCTCTACAATTTAATTGTGTATAAAACTATGCTATCATTTAGATTAGGTTCTTATTTTTTTAATCTTTCATAATAAAGTTTTTGAATGTGGTACTTCTAGCCAGATTTTTCTGCACAAGCCCTGTGGATGTTCTTGCATGAGTTTTCACAGCACAGTGATTTTTAGGAACACACATGTCATATTACAGAACTGACCTATACAAGGGTCATTCTAGGCACAGTAGAGAAAATAGATATAACTCAGGCAGTGTTGCCCAGCAATAATGAACTCCCTTCTAGCATTTTTTAGGAAATTATATTTTTCTGCATTTCAAGTTCCACAAAAAAAATCAGTTGAAAAATTAATAAAATGAGAGAAAGTATTATAATTTTCTTGGGAGAATTAAGGTTTAACAAGTAACATGAAGATATTGGCTCCACAAACCTCATGGAAACCACAAAGCAAAAACTGACAGTGGATATGCTAAAAATAAAAACTAATTATAGCATACTACCAAAGAAAATCACTAACCACAAAGGACAAAAGAAAGGAAAAGACAGTAAACAGGTAATAAAATGGCAATAGTAAGGCCACATCTATCAATAATTACATTGAATGTAAATGGACCAAATTCTCCAATTGAAGGACATAGAGTCTTCATAGATGAATGGATGGATTAAAAACCAAGGCTCAATTATATTCTGCCTACAAAAAATTCACTGCACCTGTGAAGATGCATATAGACTGAAAGTGAAGGGATGGAAAAAGCTATTCCATGAAAATGGAAACCAAAACAAGAAAGGAAGGTCAGGAATAATTGTATTTACATCAAATAAAATAGACATTAAGTCAAAGCTATAAAAAAAGACAAAGTCATTATATGATGATAAAGGGATCAATTCAGCAAGATGATATAACAATAGTAAATATATACAAAGCATACATCCAATACCAGAGAACCCAAATATATAAAGCAAATTTTTTTTTTTTTTTGTATAATGCAAATATTGATAGAACTGCTATACAACAATTGAGGAGACTTCAACAGTCCACTTTTGGCAATGGACAGATTATCTAGGCAGAAATCAACAAAGAAACATTGGAATTAAACCATACTCTAGGACAAATGGACCCAACAGACATGTACAGAGTATTATTTGTCCAACTGCCAAATGTACATTTCTCTCATCTGCATATGGAACATTCTCCAGTATAGACCATATGTTAGGCTACAAAACAAATATCACAAATTCAAAAAAACAGAACTCATACCAAGTCTCCCTTCTGATCATAATGGAATATAAATAGAAATGAGAGGAATTTTGTAAACTGTACAAAAACATGGAAATTATACAACATGTTCTTGGATAACCCATGGGTCAGTGAAGAAATTAAGTAAAAAATGTAAAATTTTTTGGAACAAATGAAAATGCAAATACAAAATACTAGAATCTATGGAAAACAACAAAAGTCATAGTGACAGAGAAGTTTACAGCAATAAATGCCTACATGAAAAACTAGAGAGATTACAAATAACCTAATGATGTACCTCAAAGAACTAGAAAAACAAGAGCAAACCAAGCTCAAATTTAGTAGAAGGAAATAATAAAGATCAGATAGAAATAAATGAAATTGAGATTAAAAAATACAAAAGATCAACAAATGAAAAGTTGGTTTCTTGAAAAGATAAAGAAAATCAACATACCTTTAACTAAACTAACTCAGAAAAAAATTCCCTAAATAAAGTCAGAGATAAAAAAGCAAACATTACAACTGATACCACAGAAATACAATGGATCATTAGACTATTATGAACAACTATATACCAAAAAATTGGAAAATCTAGAAAATAATGAATAAATAATGAATAAATTCCTACCAAGATTAAACTATGAAGAAACACCTGAACAAAACAATAATGAGCAATGAAATCAAAGCAGTTAGACATTATTAGCGCCAAAAAATCCACTAACTTCAAGTGGGAAGCAAGATCTGGAAATTCTGACACATGGTATCAAAAGCCAATGTCATAATTTCTAGAAATTAGAAGAGAAATACATAGGAGAAAAGTGGTCAAGATCTAACTTGTCAGTCTTGCTTACAGTTGTTGATCATGTTGTCAGTAGGTATGTGGGAGCCCTACCTGGCTGCTGATGGTGAGTCAGGCTTACATTAAAATAAATATTAATAATTTTTTATGAATAATATCATTTGTGCAAGTCCTATAAGTGATATTTAACAAAATAACAAGTTTTGGGAGAAGAATAATTTCTTAATTGGCAATTTTGATATCTGATTCATATTACTGTTTACCTTGCTAGGAGATACAAATATTCTATTTTAAATACTATAATGATGTAGGTGCTGTTTTCCAATGTTCAAATATTCTTTATGGGCAATATCTTTTGGCAAATGCTACAAAATATATTTTCTTAATTTTTTAAACTATGTGTTAGATATCTTCAATGAGTAAAGAGAATCAAGAATGTTTAATATATTCTAAGAATAACTTACAATTTTAGGCATCCCTGAAAATGACTAGGAAATCCAGTTTCTCATTTCCAAATTTTAAAGATGAATATCTCTCTGGAGTTTGGGAATGTTAAGTGCAGGCATTGTCCTTGACTAGAGTACAGCTCTAGGTGTGGCTGGAAAGGGGGGAACTTGGTACTAAGTTCATGGGGAACTTGGTACTAAACCATTTGTAGATGACCTTCTGGGTGGTGCTTTCCAGGTAGCAGAGCTGCTCCCTTACTGTGATCTATTGAAGGTCAGCCCTTGACACAATGGTTTATATTAATAAAAAAATAATAAATTTTAAAAAGAAATAGAAAATACAGTCCAAATTCTAAGGAACCTGAGTGGCATATTTCTCAAAGGTATTATATAGTCTTGAAATCTGGGATCCAGTGTTCCTGGAACAACATCCATATCCCACAACTGTTTTCATTTCTTTCTTGACAAATTTTCTGAGATAACTAGAATTAGAATTTAGGATCTGCTTGTTACATTTTTTAAAACTGAAACTTGGGACTTGCACACACACACACACACACACACACGCACACAAACACAAAAGAGACCAAAGTTATAAAAATCTCCTTGGTTTTTTAAAAGAGCAGTCTCCCTTGGCCCATAAGTCCTGGTCACTGTTCAAATGATGAATAGAGGTTTCCATTTCTCCCTCAAACAGTCGTCCAGCTCTTTGACCGAACCCCTTAATTTCAGAGGAAGCAGAAATTTCTCAGCAAGGCCCTTTCAAGGTTCCACAAAGGCACAGCTGCCATAAATCAAACACTGGTGGCACTAGTGAAGTCAAGGAATAGCCCTGCAAGTAACATTTTCCTCGACCTTGCTGACAGAGAGTCAAGTCTAGAGTTTAATAAAATGAAATCTCTTCGTCATGAAGCTGCCGGCACCATTTTCTTTTGAAGTGACTTAACCGGTCTGTGAGAAGATTTAAGCCCGGTCCCCCAAGTCTAGAGGCAGAAGCAGCCTTCATCCCCACCTGGAGGAACAGCCAAGGGAAAACTGTTTTCTAAGCCCAGAGCTCTATGCAAAGCCGACGAAATCTAGAACATCTTGAAAGCATTGAAAGAAAATGAAGCAAAGAAAGGAGCAGTGAATCCAAGAAGAATCAAACTCACCTGTCTCCTGGGCAGAATATTTTCCTCCACTGAGAAAGCAGAAAGCCATCGCTGGCAATGGACTAAGAAAGAAATGACATGGTCTGCCCTCAGTGCTCTGGATTCAAAAGTGACTGCTCTCAAACCTACAGATGAATGAAGTTACAGATGAATAGAAAGATGTTATAGTTATTTATACTGTGCGATTATCTGGAGAGATTTTTCAAAATACTCTGGTTGCGTCAATAACGTGATTAAATTTTATTTCAAGAGTTGAAAACTCTTAGTAAAAATATTTATTTTTGTTTTCAGACCAACAGAAAATTTTATCCCTGAGTTACTAAGTATCAATGAAGTAAAAGGCAGAAGTGGCTTTTGTAAAAGGAATTTCATTTTTTTCTCCCTTCCTCTAGCTATCTGGAAAACAGTAAAGGAACTAGGGAAAAAAAGAAAGAACCTCTCCAATGCCTGGCTACCATTGGTGAAGAAAGAAATCCCATGTTCTCAGTGTCTCGTCCTTCCAAGGTTTACTGGGCAGGTTCTAATGAACTTTACTGGGCACGTAAAATAAAGATCTCTAAATTTAAACGCTCCACATTGGGAAGACTTGCCAGACATTTTTATCCTGTCTTTTGGGTGTGATCCTGACCAATGAACCTGATAATAATGGATTACAGTTGTTAAACTGTCTATGTGGGTAGAAGGTCTTGTCCTGACCTTAACTTTGATAAGGGTACCTGTCCTGACTAATGATTCTTACTGACTTTGCAGATAAATTTTCTATGAGCACACTTTCAATATTTAACTGCATTTAAACTTCTTTGTATTCATATATGTATATAACCACAAAAGACATATATACAGGTCTGACAATTAAGTTCATGAACTTATCCTAGAAAAAGTGCTATGAACCTTATTGCTGAATATTAATATGATCACCTTCAAAGTATTCATTTAGCCATTTGGTGACCATACTGAGGTTCAGCAATGAGGTATATAGCACTTTTTCTGAGTTTGAGAACTGAATTGTCAGACCTTATAGAAAGACAGCTCTGATGGGCATTAGAAAAAAAGAGTTCCAAAATTGTTTTTGATCTTAATAGGTATACACAACATTTATATCATAAGCACCAAGAAAGCATTGTCACAGTTTCACCAACATCATTTTTTTTTTTATCTTCATGTGTCAGTTAGAAGCATATCTTAAGCTATGACATCTTAGAACAAGTAAAACATTACACGTATAACCCAGATTTTAGACCAGCAGTTCCAACATTCATTAAAGACAATTTTTCTACTAATGGAATTGGGGGAGATTCAGTTCTCATAAGGAGTGCACAACCTAGATCCCTTACATGCACAGTTTACAGCAGGGTTCATGTGCTCCCATGAAAATCTAATGTCATAGCTGATCTGACAGGAGGCGGAGCTCAGGCAGTGATGTCAACAGTGGAGAGAGGCTACAAGTACAGATGTGGCTTTGCATGCTCAGCCATTGCTCACCTCCAGCTGTGCAGCCAATTAGTTCCTTAGAAGTCTAGAACCTGTGCAGCCCTGGGGGTTGCAATATTAGAGAATCCTTACAGCAATTTGTGTTGTGCTGAGCATCAACCTTGAAAAAGTCAACAGTGTTTCTTGAAATTCTTCTTAAAATCTTCTTGTACCAAAGTGTCATGGCACAATGTTGATTTCACTAAGGACTTCCTAAGAGATTTGGAAAAAGAAAGATAACATTATTAGTTGTATACTTTGTCCCAGACAAAAATAAAATCTCCATCAGTCTCTCCTTCTTCCTCAGGTCTCTCTTTCCCTCCTCTAAGTTTGTGTGACTCCTCTGTCCTCTCCTACCCAGATTTTAAAAGTCCCTCCTTCTCCCGGGTCTTGAGATTTGTGTACGATTAGGGTTTGCCTATGCCTCTAGTAAATGTTTATCAAAAGAATTTGACATTTCTAGTCTTTCCCTAGAAAGGAATTTTCACATTACTGCTAAAAGATAAAAATTTCTTCATGTGACGTGTGATTTATTTTCCTTCCCAATTGGCAATATTTGCTATAGAAAAAAGAAAAAGATGAAAGTCTCAGTCAGCAATTTGAGGCACAGGTCTGTGTCTAGAAATTTATAATTCTCTACTCATGGACCCTACCACAATTTCCAAAATCATAAAATTGTGAACTATTCCAAGAGAAAATACACTTAGACCAAAGGAAAGAATGACATATCTGATGTCTGGTGTAATAAAAAATAATATTTAACAATAAAAATCCAACTGTGTGATTTACGAAATGCAGACTCCACTAAAAATTTTTAACACTAGGGCGAAGGACTTGACTGTACATTTTGCCATAGGGTTTGGATTTAGTTCACAGAAATTGAGTATGGCTGCTAAACCTTTTGAAAGGTGTTTTTTTTATTTATTCTTTCTCTTGCATTAAGCCTACGGGACTAGATGCTTAGAGTGAATTATTATAGTGGTTTGCCTGGCTACCATCCATATTCCTTACCTGAAGCAGTAGTACCTTGACTCCATTTGTGGAATTCACATGTTCCCCCACACTCTAACAATGTTGTTTTGAAAGGGATTAACAAAGGCAAACCCCAATTGACTTAAACCAATTTGCATAGCCCAATAACCCCTTGGTCACAGGGATTATCAGAGATTAGTTTGTGACTCAGTCAGAGAGCTTCTGAAACAAAGAACCCCTCTCTCTTTCTTTGTCCATAGAAGTATGAGGGTGTGGAACTTCACTTCTGAAATTGCTCCAGCCCCTTCAATACTATGATGGGAAAACAGGCCATGGATAAAGGAAGCATCTAGGAAGCCATGCTGATAGATGTCTGCCGGGCACATTGTTTACACCCCGAGTTAAACAACTTCTAAACTCAGTCTTCCCCAGACTTTTCTATTACATGACCCAAGAAATTCACTTTTTACGTAAATTACTTTGTGTTTATCCTGCTTGTAACATAAAAGTCTTCATGGCATAAAGTAGGTTTGTAGCATCTAAAATAAGAATTCACTCTGCATTTATTTTCTCACTCATTTATTTTTTTAAGTATCTACAGAGTGCCTGTTACATGCTAGGCACTGGAGATAAATAATTGAATACTTCCCAGATGCTGACCCAGATGCTTGAAGACAAGCTAGAGGGGTGAGTACCTAATATACGATGTAACACAGGCGACAGTGCAAGTAGCTATCAAAAGACAGAAGATGAAGATAATACTTCAGCCTGTGTGGTCTGTAAAGAAGTTTAACAGGCAAGGAAGGAACATTCCAAGAGAAATTACTATGAAAACGCCCATAAGCTTGAACTAGCATGACTCTTCTGGGAAACCACCAATAGTCTCCTATAAATACCAGAGATGTAACTGGAAAGGTGGAATCCTTTACTAGTTATGAAGGACGTGGACATCTGGTCATCAGTGACTTATGTGCAAGGGATGTCACCATCAGGCCTAAGGTTAAAAAGATGCAGGCAACATTTATAAGTGGCAGCCAGAGTGAGCTTCCTTTGTCTAATTACTTGAAGCTGCCAGACTCCTTAAATCCTGACTTGAGCCAGTATTGCTTTCATAACTAGGCCTCTCTCTCCTTCCCCACTCTTCTCCAAAGAAGAATTATAAAGCTGATGCTGACAGACCCCTGTGCTATTGTGCATTTCAGATATTCATCTGTGCTCTGGAAAATGGCTTGAAATTCTCTATGGAGAGTAAAGACAGAAAGGTCAACAATTATGCAAAATGAATGATGGGCTTAGAGCAATAAGGCCACATAGCTGCTGCAGTGAATTCCCTGAAACGCGCCTGCCAGGTGTCTGTGTCCCTACCCAGTGGCCCTGGCCAGGCATCCACAGCCACACCCTTAGTTAACTAGTATTCTTAGACAGCTTGGGGAGACCCTGAGTAGACGCAGAGAAACAAGAAAAACCGCAGGTCTTCTTGCTGCTTCATGGAAGGCTCCAGTGAATGACTGATTCTCAGAGGTAAAGAGTTAAACTAGAAGCCAAGAGTTAAAAACTCCAGCCAGAGGCCAGCCAGGGTTTATTGAACAGTCACAAAGATTCCTGAGGCCATCTTCTGTTCTGGAAGGACACCACTTACTTATTCTGAGGTAGCCTGCACTTTCCACGGAGTGGGAATATCAGCCAAGTAGAAAAATGTTGCTAAGATTCTACAACATGAAAGGTGCTGGAGGACACAGAGATGAATCACATGCAGTGCTCAGGAAAAATAGATGTGTATGCCTCATGTAGGGCAGAGACACTGAGTGCTTTGGTGAAGGAGAAAGAGTTTCTACACATGCACAACAGGGCATCTATTTAAAGAAATTACCATTCCACGGGTAGGGGCATCCCCACTGATGAGGAGTCTGAGGACCAGCAAAATATGTGATTCATGGTGGAGAGAGGTGAGACTGGAAACCAGCTCAGCCAAATTCCAACACAGAACCTGTTTCCACTTTGCCATGGAGGGTGGAAAGCACAAACAGAAACTAGTAGGTAAACCTCAGCTCTTGAAAGTGATTTTTATGGGCCAATTTGGACACCCCCTCTAATTCACTGAATTTACCACCTCTAAATAACTTTCTAGAGTTTTGCCAAAGCCAGAGTACAAGAAAAGGCATCTCTTTCCAATGTCACTGCCTTAGTCAGTTCATGCTGCCATAACAAAATACCATGGACTGAGTGACTTAACCAACAGAAACTTATTTCTCACAGTTCTGGCGACAGAGAAGACAAAGATCAAGGTGCTGGCACGTTGGGTTTCTGGTGAGGACTCTCCTCCTGATTTGCAGACAGCTGCCTTCTCACTTTGTCTTCGTATGGCCTTTCTTTGGCACTCAGCAAGAGAGAGAGGGAGGAGAGGGAGAAGGAGTGAGATGGAAAGAGAGAGAGAGATCCTTAAGACCCCATCTCCTTCAACCTTAATCTCTAAGAAGCCAAAATCTTCAAATATAATCACATTGGGGATTAAGAATTAAACATATGAATTAGAGGGGGTGTCCAATTTAGTCCATAAAAATCACTTTAACTTGAAAAATTGAGGCTAAGAAAAAACATTTTTTTTTTTCCTCAAATGAAACTCAGTTCTCTGTGGTTTATAAATTGAAAGAGTACTGTTAAGGGGAAAAAGGGGTCTTTTGGTTATACAGTGAGGATCTGATGGCCTGCCTTTAGGGGTGCTAAGAGAGCAATTTTTGAGAGGTTTCAATAGAGAGAGGTACAGAAAGTGGAAAACAGTGAGTGGAAAGGTAGGATGGAATGAGTGGTGGAGGGTCTTGAATCCTAGTTAGAGTGCTGACAACGCCAATCATTGTCTAACACTGAAGTCCCCTCTCTACCCTCTCACCTGTCTGGGCCCCTGTTTGCCAGCTTCCCATCAGGTCCTAGCAGGAGAGCAGAGGGAAAGGAAGAGCAGGGTCACCACCCTCCCTCACTGGTGGAGCCCTGAAGACAGTCTCCTTCACTGAAAGCCTTTCTACTCAGCTACTCTGCCTGAGTCTTAGTCATCTTCCCTGCCTTTTGTCCCTTCAGTCTCAGAAGTAACAATGGTGTCCCAGTGCACTTGTCCCCAAGATAGTGCGCCACTTCTTACTGGGTTCCATAAGTGCCACGCACTCCTTCACCAATAGTCCTCCAAAGCTGGCTTCATAGGAGTATGACCCTCAAAGCTGCATAGGATCTTCCAAACATAGAAGTGATCACAGTTGGCAATTCTTAATTATCTTGGAATAAGAACCCCATATTTCATTTTGGGCCAAGCTCCCGAACTATGTAGCAACTCCTAGGACCTTTATTAAACTCTTTTCAAGTACCCCATTCAAGTTTGCCATGTTCCTGCCAGACCCTGACCCTAACCCCAGCTAAGCAGAGAGAAGGACAACCCCAGCCTAACTGATTTCCTCAGGAGACAAGGCTTTTCCTCAAAAGAAAGAAGAACTCAGAAAAAGACCAAGTATTGTTATGGGTCAATTCACTCCTGACACAGGAATTGAAGTTGAAACCAGAGAAAGTAGCAAGCTGAGGCCCGGGCCCAGGCCTGGGAAGATAGAGGTCATGGCACCACAGAAAATTAGACCCTTCAAAGTCATTCATCCTCTCTGCACTTCAGCTTCTTCATCTGAATAACACCCTATCTAACTCAAAGCACAGCTAGCTGTCCACTGAAAATGCTATAGACGGGGCAATCTTTGATACCTGACAGGATGTGCGTGCACTAAATAAACAGGAGTTTGATTTTAAAAAAGGAATCTCACATTTACACTTTAAACAAACCATGAACTTTGGGAATATGGGATAAAAGTCATAATCTACTCATCAATTCTTCTTTCCCAGTGATTCTGAGAATCAAACTAAAGGTTGAACGCCCCATGGCAGGTGCTGCAGATCTCCAAGTACATGCCTCTTAATCAAGCCATTCCAGGGCTAGCAGGGCCATTTGGAAGAAAACATCGCAGGATAATTACCCCAAAGAGTCGTACTCTCCTTTCCTATTTCCCCTTTGGTAAGAAATGACTATGACCAAATTGCTCAGCTACATGAAGATTATAAGTAAAAGATACTAATTAATTGTGGACCAGTTCTCCACTGATCTTGCCTACCTTTCTCCATGGCATAAGAACACTATGGACCTCTAAAGTCACCAGGTTTTTCTTTCAAATAACTTATTAATAATAATGGCCATGTATTGGGTCCCTACCATGTGCAGGGTCTGCAAACATTTTCTTAAAGGTCTGATAGTAAATATTTTAAGCTTTGCAGGTGAGATGTTCTCCTGCCTAACTAGTCAACTCTGGCATCATAGCACAAAAGAAACTATAGTTAATACGTAAATGAATGAGCATACCTATGTTCCTATTAAAAAAAACAGGTGGCTACGGTAGTTGGCCAACCGCTAGTCTAGAGCACCAGGTTCTTAACCTTAGACTCTATCAGAATCCCCTTGGGATTCTAAAAGCACATACTACTGGGTCCCTCCCCAGAGCTTATGATTCAGTAAGTCTGGGGTAGGGCAAAGAATGTGCCTTTCTAACAATTTCCCAGGTGATACAACAGGCACTTTAAGAACCTCTGGTCTAGATGATGGAGAAGATATTTAGGAGCACAGCTCTGAAGCCAAATAGCCTGCTCAAATCCTGCCTCTTTCCCCTACTGAGAAACCCTGGATAGTTTGAGTTTCATTATATTTCTGGCCCTCATCTGCAGACTTAGGACACAGGGTTGTCCTGAGCTAAATGGGTTAATGCATGTGAAGTCCTTAGAACCATGTCTGGCATAGGGTCAGTCATTAAAAAATGTTAGTTCTTGCTACAAGTTGGCTGACACCACCTCATTTTATTTTCCCAACAACCCTATCAGGTAGATCTGCTGGCACTTTAGAGTGAGGTAATTAGGGCGCAAAGAGCTATGCACTTCCCAGAGCACAGTGGTGGGAAAGGGCAACCCAGGGCCCTCTGCAAAGCTGTCCCTCCCTAGCACTGGGGACAACAGGTTGTCTTCATTGGAGTCCCACAGGAATTTAAGTCCATGTGGTAGGTGGGCCTTGTTCCTTGTGCCTAGAGCTCAAGAATGAGCTGTGCTCTTGTGACTCTGACACCCTCCCCTGTGCTTCCTTAGACCACATTGGTGTCAAAGAAAGAGGAGCCCTCTGCCTCCATCCACCTTTTAACTCCACTAGCCTGCATGCTGCCCTCCTGGGCTAGGTTGGAAAGTCTTGTGACATTTACTGGCAATGTGTTAGATGTTTTATCTACTTTATCTCATTTAATCCCCAATATAATTCCATATGGTGAGTACCATTATCAACCTTACTTAACAAATGGCTTAGTGGACTTGAGCCATGTAACTAGTAAGCTTGCATACTAATTTAGAGAGACAGATCTGAATGCTTCCAACCAACATTTTTATTCTTTCCCCTTACATGACCTTGCCTTCCTAAAAAGTTGAGAAGTAACAGAAATATTAAGGAAAGAGAGCACTAGACAACATTTAGAGCAAGAACTTGAAATGTCCAAAATCTAACTTTACCTCTTAAGCAATTTTGGTCACTTTCCTGGAAAAAATAAAAGTAAGCTTCAGTGAATCCATACCTTTCAAATGAACTCTCAATAATTTGAACCAGAAAGGAGGCCTGTGAGTCTTGCTGTCACATGGGTGGCTCTTACGGAGACAGAGAGGGAGACTTTTATAAGAAGAAAGTCAGGGCTGGAGTGGCTGTGACCCCTTATCCTTAAAAATGAAAAGGAAGAATAATCAAATGTACGCTGAAAATGTAACAGCAAACAAACTCTGAGGTGACATTTGGGCTGTGTGGTTTTCTTCTGGCTGTATGACAATAAGTGCCTGTGCAGCTGCCTTTTCTCAAAGCAGGGGAAAGGTCTCTTAGCTAAAATGTCACAATGCATCTTATTTTCCATTTTCAGTGTGAGTTCCAAGGGGAGACTGACACTCCGTCCTGCCCTCACGCACCAGTTTGAATATAACAACAGCAAACAAAAAGAAAGGTAAAAAAAAAAAAAAAAAAAAAAAAAAAAGCTGGGGGGACAGTTTGGAGCTCGTGCCAGCTTTGGGTGAGGATGAGGCGGAGGAGGCAGCTCTGACTCCTAAGCAGTCACAGAAAGAGAATTTGACCTGTTTTGCACCATCATGTGATGCTCTTTCAATCACTTTCTGTGATTGTTAGAATTAAATTTAAAAGTCAGAAGACTTTTATGGCCAATTTAGTGGCTATTACTACAAGTCTTGATTTCTAAATAACCATAACTTGGTAACCTGGTGATTTGGGCCCTGCCTCAGTGGAAGGCATGACCTTCCTCCTGTCTAAAACCAGCTCCATCATTGGAACTTTGAAGGCCTCATATACTTTGCCCCCATCTGCACCTCCAGCCCTATTTCTCACGGCTCATTTCCTGTTCTCTCCTTGTTGTGCTGCTGATTTTGTTGTTTCCTCATTACCAATAGAGGGTCTATATGCATGTCGCTCCTTCTCAGGATGTCTTTCACCCCAGACCCACCTTCTCATACCATCATCTTCTTCACTCCTTATCTATAACTTGTGAAGCTGAGCCATATGTGTTGTCCAATCTCAGAGTGTATTTGTGGTCATAGAAACATAGTCCAGAACCAAAATAGATTTTCAAAATTACTCAGGTTCTTCACCTCTACAACTAGCCCTGCCACTACCATCTTCTCCCAACAGAATTATTACAATGAGCCTATTCACTGCTCTACCCATGTTCAGTACTTAATGCTGCCACTGGAGCAATCTTTCTAAAGCAGAAGTCTCCTCTTCTGCCCATTTTCACTTTGACTTTTATTTCACTTAATTACTCTAAACAAATTATCATTCATAGTCATGCCATCTCTTCCCATGTGCCTTGTGCTTATGCTTTGGTCATTTTCTTGGTCTGGATTGCTCATCTTCCTTTTACACCCCAACTAAATCCAAATAATTTTTTATAACCCATTTCAAATGCCCCTTCCATGCCCCTTCTATTTCAGTGCCAGACACTGTTACTTTCTCCTCTCTTGTTTCTACCATCCTCTCTTATAGGGCTTGCAGTATCACTTACATTACCATCATTAATTTTTACATCTTCCTCTTCTACTAAGGCTCTCCCAACCTTTTTGGCACAGGGGATCGGTTTCATGGAAGACAATTTTTCCATGGATAGGGGTAGCTTGGAAGTGGGGAATATTAGATTCTTATTGGGAGTGTGCAATCTTGATCCCTTGCATGTGCAGTTTACAAGAGGATCCGTACCCCATGAGGATGTAATGCCACTGTTGATGTGACAAGAGGCAGAGTTCAGGCAGTGATTGAGTGATAGAGAATGGCTGTAAACACAGATAAAGCTGCACTCACCTGCCCTTCACCTCCTGCTGTGAGGCCTGGGCCTAACAGGTTCTGGTTTGCAACCCTAGGGTTAGGGAGCACAGCACTAGAGGATGAACTTCTTAAAGCTGAGGGTTTCTTTTGACTTATCATTAGATCCATAGCAAAGTGATCTGTATAGTTTATGAATGTCCTCACCAAATTTAAATTTGTGTAACATTTTAATCTTTACATTGTATTCTTACATTTACTTACTAGTCATTCCAATATATCTATCAGATATATAATATTGTTCCAATTTTAAGATGAGAAAATTGAGGCTTATGATGTCAAGTGACTAGTCCAAAGTGGTATGGTTTATAAGTGACAGACCTAGATATGAAGCCAGATCTTTAACTCCTCTTGCAAGTCTGAACTTCTATGATTCTATAATTCTGTTCAAAATGTTATGCCAGAAAGGAGAAAAGAATGATTATTTCATTACATACTGTGGAGAAAAAACGTTAGCAAATGCTCCTCCCTTATATGCAAGGCTGTATTATGGCCCATTGGAAATGAACATTATAAACATTAGTTTCAGCAATGTAACATAATGGCAGCTCCTTTTATTATCATTGTTTAAACATTTGGGTAGTAAGCAGGTACACCTCATCCAACATATGTTCTCAGTCAAATATATATCCTCTATGCAAATTTTATGGGGTTATCTTTATTAGGTGTTATTTATTCAAAAGGCAGAAGGTTCCAACGTGCAGAAAATAATGAACAAGACTGGACTGTGGAAAAACAGCTTAATTATGTAGGTCAAGAGTCCTTAACCAGACAACCACAAAGGTTTAGTAGCATTTAAAAATCTCTTTATAAAAAGTGTTGGGGGGTTAGGGGGAAGACTGGCATAGGGATGTGCATATATTATCTCCAGCATATTAAAATAAGATTTGACTATTGTAAAACTATCTTATACAAAGTCCTCAAAAGAGCAGAAATCTCTTCCTATGGGTTGAGAGAGCCAAAATCAACACAAGAAAGGACATGTTCAAGGGAGAAGAACATGGTGTTTATAATCTGCAGGTCTTCATTTGAATCCCTGCTCTGTCACTATCTGGGTGAACTGGGACAAGTCACTTCATTATTCTGAGGCTTCTCATTCTTATTGTGAAAAGGAGATAATGATATTAAACTCTCCAAAATGTTTATTATTAAGAAGAATAACTGAAAAAACCTATGTAATAAGAAACCTTGGAGCTAAATGCATACTCAATACATATTACCCTCAGACTTCTAAATATGGGCTTTTAGGGGAAGATGTGAGTTAGAGACAATCTAGGATGATATATGCATCTTCGATTTCTATTCCAGATTTTATGGTTCTCTTCTTGAAACATCCTTTGAATTTAGTTTTCTGGTTCTTAAGAATTTAGTTGTCCTGGTCTCTTAAGAACCAATGTCCTAATATCTGTAGACACTTAGCTCTGTTGGATTAGGAACAGAGGTAGTTAAGAGAAGCAGAAAGGAGGAGAGGGGGAGACAAATTCTGAAGGACAGAGAACAAATGTATATCAAGAGAAGGTCTTTTCCCCTTTCCTCTTTGAAATTCTTGCAATTCACCTTAACATGGACATAACTGAAGCAGTGCTTCTCAACTGGAGGTGACTTTGTTCCCCAGGGGACATTTGACAATGCCTAGAGACATTTTTGGTTGTCTTAGTGTGGCAGGGCAGTGCAATGGGCATCTAGGAGATGGAGGTCAGGGCTGTAGCTAAATACCCTGCCATGCCCAGAATGGCATCTCACATCAAAAAGTTTCCTGATCCAAAATGTCCACAGTGTCAAGGTTGAGGGACTTAAACTGAACAAACCACGATCAAACCAGACCTGCGGAAAAGTAAAAGGCCCTAATCCAATTCAAGGGATAGTGAGTTTTGCTTTTGGTTTAGAAAGCCCTTTACTACGTCTTAGAAGATGATCCAAGAGGTTCTGAAGAGCTTACAAGCAGAAATTTGGAAGTGGGGGCTCAACATTATGTGGAAAATTCTTTCCCCAGCAAGACTGATTTCCCTGGAATTAGATTCACAGAAATTCTTTTGCAATAAGATACAGTAGCAGTTTATGTCAGAGGTAGTTTGCAAAAATTGCAGGTTTGGGGGAGTAATTAAAAGAAGTCTTTATATGCAAATTACCAGCTTCTCTGAGCTAGATAGAAGCTATCTCTTCTATCTAGATAGAGTTGCCTAGAGGGGAAACTTTTAGCTCTATTTTAAAAATTGGAAAGTTAACTACTTCTATTTGGAAAGTGGGGGCAAGAAGTTTAGTTTGAGGTTGTTGTCATGTTATTGTGAAAGAAATTGCAGGATTTATATTTCCGCATCCTAATCCTCAATGCTATAATGTGATGTTTTTTTCTTTTCCTAAGTGTCAAAAAAAAAAAAAAAAAAAAAGCAAGTAGTGAGAGTGGGAAGTGGGTGAGGGCCAGAGAGAAGGTGGAAGTCTCCATTCGCAGTGGGGTGTTCTTTGTCTGTGAAGAGGAAGAGAATAGGAATAATTTCAAGGTGAGATACACAGCCCAAGATGTCTTTCTCCTGTTCCCCAATCCCTTCTGGGCTCAGAACACAGCACCAAGGTGATAAGTGCGATGAATAGCTATATCTCGGTTAGTGGCAAATTTGGAGTCCAGGGATAGGACCTCAGAAACAAAACTAAGGGTTTATGTTTTTAAATGCCCATGTTTGTTTATAGGGAGCTTACATCAAACAGGTTTGGTATAGCTGGTCATAAAGGACATGCCAGATTCACGTTAGGAGACTGTGAATGTGGAGCATCCAAAGGCCTTCAGCATCTATAAGAGAGAGGCACAGAAACAAGCATCTCGTCCTTCTCAGCCAACCATGGCACTTTAAAAAGAGGAGGGGCTCATGGGATTCAATCAAGGGCCTCAAAGTTGTGGCAAATAGATACTACCTGTCCATGTAGGTAGCTTCAAAGTCTCAAAGTGGAAATGGTACCTTGCAAAGAAGCAAACCAAGTCCAGCATTAGGCTAGACATCACGTGCTGGATCAGGAGAGTCTTGGAAAGGGCCTCATATGAAGCTAGCTATCACTGCAACCTGACCAACCATCCCACTGTCCACTAAGAACTGCTGGAGAGGGAGAGAGGTAATAGGAGCCCCACAGGAGCCAGCAATGTTAGGGAGCTGAGTGAGACCATATCTGAAGACAGGAATTAGATGATTGGGACTCAGAAATCAGGTAGACACAGGATAGTGGAGCAGGATTTAATTCATTCATTTAACATGTATTTATTCTCATACTGAGGGATAAAGTCAGACCCATAGAGGACTTTGCTGAGTCCTAAATCTATTAGGCCTTGGAGAATCCCCAACATTTGTCAAGAGGAAGAAATTCAATAGACAAACAGTATAAATGGGCCTAGAAGCAAACCAGTGTCTAATCATGACAGGTGGAAGATCTCACATTCATCGAGCAACTACAATATCAAACCTACATAGCAATACTATTACTCCATTGTACAGATTAAAAACATTGAAAGTCAAAAACTTGAACACAAGTTTTTATAGGTATAGAGAGGCAAATGGAATTCAACTCACCTTTATGCCCAAAGGTTGCTCTTCCCTTTTTTGTACTGAACAGATCCAAAGTCCTGTGAATACAAAAGCATCAGGGAAGCCTGTAACCAAAGACCTTGTATAGGTACAGTATACCACTCCCTGAAGCCTGCATAAGGGCAGGCTAGCCCTAGCCTTTTGAAGAACTAGGACATCAAGTAGAGAATCAAGAGTCACTCAGAAGAGAGGGCACAGGCAGAGGTCCAGCTGCTGAGCCTGGGGACAAAGCCCACAGAGGAGCCACAGCAAAGCTGAGCACTGGCCCCAGGCCTGAGCCTCACATTCCAACTATGGGCATGGCTGTCTAGACACAATACCCAGTTACATTTGGATACCACATTAGTATAAATTCTGTTCTAGTAGTCATTTTTTAATATTGCATGAAGCTTATACTAAAAAAATTATTTATCCAAAATTCAGATTTAACTGATTATCTTATATTTTTATTTGCTAAATCTGACTGCCCTAGTGACTGAGCCCAGACCTGAGCCACAGGTACAGATGAGGGGACTCAGCCATGAGGATAAGAGGGGCATAGGGATCAGGAACTTAGCAGTCAGGTATCAAAAAACATGCCATTTTTTTTTTTTTTTTTTTAAAGAGACAAAGTCTGGCTCTGTCACCCAGGCTGAAGTATAGTGGTACAATCATAGCTCACTGTAACCTCAAACTCGTGGGTTCAAGAGATCATCTTGCCTCAGCCTCCCGAATAGCTAGAACGATAGGTGTGTGCCACCATGCTCAGCTAATTTTTTTATTTGTGTAGAAATAGGGTCTCACTATGTTGCCCTGGCTGGCCTTGAAATTCTGGCTTCCAGCAATCCTCCAACCTCGGCTTCTCAAAGTGTTGGGATTATACATGTGAGTCACTGCACCTCTTTCCCCCTGCCCCTGATTTTTTTTTAACAAAAATATTTCCCACCATTTTATGACTTTGTGATTACTTTGAGTTTTGGTAAAACTCAAATGTATTCTTCATGATTAAAAAAAAAAAAAAAAAAAGCAAAATGATCCAGGCACTGTGACTCATGCCTATAATCCCAGCATTTTGGGAGACTGAGGCAGGTGGATTGCCTGAGTTTAGGAGTTGAAGACCTGCTTGAGCAAGACTGAGACCTCATCTCTGAAAACTAGCTGGGCGTTGTGGTGGGTACCTGTAGTCTCAGTTACTTGGAAAGCTGAGGGAAGAGGATCCCTTGTACCTAAGAGTTTAAGATTGCTACAAGCTATGACACCAGGGCACTCTACCAAGGGCAACAAAGTGAGACTCTGTCTCAAAAATCAAAAAAAAAAACCAACAAAAAGAAATGAAAGTCAATAGGAGAAAACTACTCCTAGTAGACATGGTATGATGAGCTGACACAGAAAATGGGTCTGAAAAGGAGTCAACTCATATGAAATTGCCATGGAAGGGACCTGTGCTGCAGCTCATAGAAGGGTACAAATGGGGTCTCCTCACTGTACAAGTTAGAATTCAATGCCTTTTCCTGCTCATACTATAACTTTTGGTGGTTTGGCTAGCATAGTACAAGTTAAGTGGATTTGTTGCAGGCTATAATGTTCTTTCTATGAATAAATTTCTTCCAAGTGTCCGGCAGTGATCTTACAAATGAGTTTTGGCAACACAACTTGTTGTTAATTGGGGTCTCCCTGCACCACCCTGCACCACTTGGCATGTGTCCCACTGTCCACCTCCCCTCACGTAGCCCTCCCACTTGCAGCTCCTCTTTGCATCCCAGAACACCACAGGTAACTGCTGTGTTGGGACATTCTCCTGAAACATCCAGCCCCGCAGGACTCTCCACCTCTGACTCCTCAGAAGCTCCATTTCCTCTTTCAAGTCTCCTTGAATAGGCCTTCCCTAGCAACTGCATTATCTAAATATCATCCATCCAAGAACCCTGAAAATTGCCTTCACTTTTATCAGTTTACAAATTGATATTTATTGTTTGCCCTCCACTAGAATATAAACTCTCAAGGGCAAGGCCCATCTCTGTTTTACTTTGTACTCTTTATTTAGAATCTAGCACAGTGCTTAGCATAAAATAGATGTTCATAAAATAAATATGTGTAAAATGAATGAATGAATGCTTCTATCTTTCCTCAGCAAATCATGTTTTGTTCCTAGTATGTTTTTTATCACTAAGACAAGATCCTCTGTCAGCTCATTTTAGCATATCTTAATTGCATACAGATATGTATCATTTTATCTATTCATTTTGTTTTTCATTTGAGAAGATTCTGTTCTTTTTTTTTCTGTTTTTTGAATTGTGACAAATCAAATTCAACTCAAAGCAAAAATAGAAAACATCACGGACTATTGTGGTTCGACAAAGTATTTTGTATTCATTTTGTTTTTCATTTGAGAGGATTCTGTTCTTTCTTTTTTCTATTTTTTTGAATTGTGACAAATCAAATTCAACTCAAAGTAAAAACAGAAAATATCACGGACTATTGTGGTTCGACAAAGTATTTTGTATCAATCAGTTCCTCTTGTCACATGAACTTCACAAGGCCCAAGTTCGTTAATCAGAACTTTTGCCTCCAGCCCTATGTGTTTGCTAGCTCAAATTTGAAACCCCGTGGCAAGACAGGGAATTGCCAGAAATGACTTTGTGGTAGGTCTAAAGGTAAAATGGAGAAGGAGCGTTTGGATGAGATGAAGAATGAAAGAGAGGCAGAATTTATATTAATATTAGCTGTGCTGCAATTTCCTAGAGCAAAGCAGATCAAACTCCTCACCTTCCCCAAACACTTCTCTTCAATCACAGAACCTGACTTTTCTCATCCTTCCTTTATGGGTTAGTTTCATGACTACCATTGAACGTATTGTTTCTAGCCTAATTTGTGATTATAACTTGTGCTTATATTCTCACTAGCTTTTTCAAGCTGCCAGCCTACAGGTGCTGCTTCTTAGAAGACTGTAATGGCGTGGCTCCATCTAACCTGGTGTCTTTATTTCACTGTTCTCTCTGATAAAGCTCTCTACCTTCCCAATAGCCTGCCTCTTGAGAAAGGGCTCAAGGCACACAGTACTGGCCTCTTAGTCTGTCCAGGCCTTCATATCCTATAGTAGATGATTCAGAGTAGACATAAAAGAAGAAAATTATCAAAAAGCAAATGAGAGGGAAAAAATACAGAATTGCTGTCAAGGTCATCAGTATATTTTTTGGTGCAAGATTCCCCTAGGTAAAATTTTAATTTACCAATTCACAGAGATAAAAAAAAATCCCACTGTGAAAACCACAGTATTCACAGTAGCGTGTGGCACTGATGATCTGTACCATATGATAAAACAAATTGAGATGAGGCATTCACAAGACCATTTCACGGTGGGGGAAAAATCATGTGAAGAGTTATAATATGGTTAACAGCATTGCAAGGCTGATCTCGCTAATTTTACAATTCTCTTTTACGCATAGGTTATCATACTAATCAGCTACATCTGGAATATTTGTCATTTTAATAGCGCAATTTTGCATTTTCCTTTGCTTTAGTTCTGCAGCCTCCAACCTAAAATCAGAGGTTTTAACAAGTTTTAACACAACAAATGCTCTGGATGTTTTGAAACAAGTCACCTTGGAGTAGGAATACCTTTGAGGATGGCATGGTGTAGATAGCATAGGCTTGGAAATCACATGTGACAATTATAATGGCAGCATAGTTGTTGCCAATTTACTTAATCCCTCTGAAAGTGTTTCATTAAAAATGGAAATACAGAATCTAAGTTCTGGATTTATTGTGAGGATTAAAATAATCTCTCTCACATGCGTAACATGTAGTTCAATAAATGGTCCATAAATAGTAATAACAAAAAACAGTTCCTTTTGTTCTACTCTTTTGATGGTTATGAGATTCATGTGAGTAGACCTAGTAGGAAATAGGAAATTCAAAGATGATGGAAAGAATAACTTAATATCTCGGAAATTTCAAGCATACTCTTTTTTCCTTTCCACTTCTCTTGAGCAAATCAGAAATTTTGCAAATATAGCATAGTAGAAGCTGAGACTTCTCAAAGACACAACAGATGAAGCCAACAATTCACTATAATGGGGAACAGAGCCTTTAGGTAAGAAAGTAAAAATCACTGACCTTGGTTTCAAGTCCAAGGGATGTTAAAATATTTTATTATGGACTAGACACTTTATGAGAACTAGATCCAGGGCTTACTTTTTAATCATGCATTCATGTAAGTGATATGCATCATGGAAAGGTTAGAATTTTGGCCTGTACAAGTGTATTATAATCTGCATTGTACTAACGTCAAATTTCATTATTATTGTTTTTGTTATTGTTAAAATATAGGTAGAATCTGGGAAATCTGCCAAAAATAATAATGATTATTGTTCCAAAAGTAATAACAAAGACAGAAAAAAACCCTGCAAAAATGTGGTTTACTCACATAAAACTCATGCCAATTATAGTTATAGCCATCTGGAAAGCTTATCGTTTATCCTTAATATTTTCCTCCAGAAATTAATACCAGCATGTAATCTGAAAATTTGACACAATAAAATAGGAACTAAGCTAAATTCCTGACAATGATTGCTTATGAAAATTTTGGAACTTCCTGGTAATTCATGCTGAGAAACTTCATGACATCCAAGAGTTATTATTTCCATCTTTATTTCTGGTGTCTCAATAAGGTCTTTATTTTACTTTTGGGGAAGTGGTTAATTGATGCTCCTTTCCCCAACTATTAATCCCATACCTCTTTGCATTAGTGTGATAATGGACACAGCTTTAGAAACAGTATAAGAACAAAATGTAGTAAATCCCAAATGGAGTATTCTGGACCAAATGGGACTAGACTATATACAATGGAACTTTATCATTTTCCCCCTTATTGGTTCTGCCTCACACACCTCTTGGCAAGTCTTAAGATGTATTCTCCTTTATTGCACTCCCAGAGATTTGAACAGACTTCTAATATTAGAACATTCTTTCTCCCCTTTCTTCATCCATATAAGTTTTAATGTTCCTCCTGTGTGCTCCCATCATGGCTTTCAGGGAGAACTTAGATGGCCTCTTACCAAATCTGTGCTTATAAATTGCTGAGAACAAGGTCTGAGTCTGCTTCACTGTTTTGTTTTCAGCACCTCATCCATAGTAAGCACTCAAGAAATATTAGTTGAATTAATGAGGTTTAGGAAGCACCTCTTGAAAGCATTCACAACATATAAACTGATTCCCCAAGAGAACAAAGCAAATTGCTCATCACCAACTAATGTCAATAATATGGTCTACTTAAAATGATCCTTTAGACTTGAATTACATAGTTTCCTTTTGATAAAACATATCTGCCATGATTGTGTCACCCCTTTTCTTTGATGTGATTATGATTCAGTTTCTAAACAAAGCAGGAACAACCAAGATTTGATAACAGGAATGTGCTGGCTCTGCCATTAACTTCTGTGGTTTGTGGACGTTCCCCAACCTTTCTCATGCTTTATCACTGTCATCCCTACCCAGCCTGTTCCGTGAAGGAAGATGAATGAAGAAACATAAAGGTCCAGAGACCATGAGACCATGTATAGGATTGTTATAAGAATAAATATGGGTATTTTTTCAACTAAATATTGTTAGCCTTTAACACCACAACCTCTTTGCATTCTTTCTTTCCATCACTTCTCTGAAATATTCACATTGGCTTCCATTGCTTCCCTATGGGTCCAAGAGGCTCTATTGAGGTTTTACAACTCCATTTGCAAACTCTTACTAACCAAACCCATAAGGTCAATACCTTTTGAACCCAACTTCAGCTACTCCCCAAGCAGGCCAATTAAAGAGCTCACCTGCTGTAGATTGTGTTGCCTCAGAGAATATGATCACATAATGGCTTCTTTAAAGAGAGGAAATGATGAATGGCAAAAACACGTGTTTATACTTAAACCTGTTATGCATAAGAGCTTTCAACTCTTTGGTAAGAGAGTTTCAGTGGGGTTATGTGTGTGTCTGCTGCCTGCAAGAATGATTGCCTGTCAAGTGGTTTTGCAGACTCCACAGAATCCCTAAGGGAAGTAGGGAAAAAGCAGAGGGATTGTAACCTGGAAACCAGAACAAGTTGAGGATTCATTCTCACCTTGTGACATCTGCTGTTTAAGAACCAGGAAGGCTGAAGAATGATCTCATTCACTTCCAGCCAGAGACTCACACCTCCTCCCCTGCCCCTCTGCCTAGAATCTGTCTATTTTTAAAGGTGAGCAATCTTAAATGTGCTTCAAAAAACTCAATGATTCATACAAAGCCAAAGTCCCTAGTTCAGTGACTGGATTTCCAGAGAGGAGAGTCAGAGCTTTATCTTTGCTTTCTGTCTCTCATGCAGGAAAAATGTTAATAGTCATTTGAGAATTGCAACTGAGTTTATCTCAGCTACTTTGGTACCTTCCATCAGGTCCCCAAGAGTAGGTATTTTGACCAGGGGCTGAGGTCACTTGGTGACTTCTAACTAACCCTGTGAGCCTAGTAACCCAAGTGAATAATCTCTTAGATTTTTCTTCTCACATAAAACTCATTTTGGTATTTTACATAACATTTGCATTTTGTTAAGTACCTAGAGACTGCAGCTAAAACAAATCTTTAGTTTCTGCTATTGAATCTATAAGAATGGCTTTATCATATGAACAATGCCAGCATGAGGAACATAAGATTTAACAAGCCTTTAGTTAGATCCACTTCTTCCCCATTTATTTTGGGATATAGCTTGAAGTGCCTCCTTATAATGAGATCAGTATTGGTTAGAGGGATAAAAAAAGCACACATTTTAAGAAAAACATTCTAAATAGAAGGTTAAATTAACAAGTGCAGGTGGACAGATAGAATACCTTCTATTCCTTAATCCTTCCATTTCCCCAGCTCAAACACTCAGCCATATTGTGCTATTGCGGTCAGCAAATGGCTCATAATTTCCTAATCTATAAAGCAGAGGGAGTGAGTGTGGAATAGATCAGGGAGAATTTAAATGACCTGCTAACAAATCTGTTCCATAAATTGCTAAGAACAAGGTCTAAGGCTGCTTCACTGCATCTTGTCCACAGTGGGCACCCAATAAATATTAGTTGAATTAATCTTTAAGGCAGAGTTGCCCAACTGCTATGCCAAGGCATTCTAGTATGTCTCCAGTAGATTACAAGCATGCCAAGATATTGATCAACCCTCATGATGAGTAGGCATAGTCTTGGACAGCAAAAGCCTCTAGGCCAATCATTTTCAGGTTCAACCATACTGGTCTGTTCTTCCCAATGTATCATAAAAAAATTATTTTCATTTTATGTATCTGCCATGATGTGAAGAGATGTTTACAAATATTGACTTAAAGTCTTTCCTGGTTATGTTATTCAATTATTCTAATTCATATTTCTTTTAATTAAACTTCATCAGTAACTACTGCATGGCTGGGGGGAGGTGGTACTTTGTATTCTGTGTGGTCATGCCTGGAATTATACAATACATAACAGGCATAGCCATAAGCTATGGCCCTGGAACCATGAGCCCAATGTGAAAAAAGAAGAAACAATATGACAGAGACATAGTAGGTGCTAAAGTAACTTTTTTTTAGCAAAGAAGAACTTGCCCAATGTCCTAATATCTAGAACCATTATTGAGAAATGAGAAAGTCATGATAAGCAAATGGACTCATTTTCCTTGAAGATACTCATCTTCATAGAAACCTAACAGATCTCTTATGAAAAACAGAGGGGAAAGCACAATAAAACAGAAGTGGAAGTAAAGAGGAACTACAAAGCCTTCTACTTAACTCTCAGAACATTTCCTAGGTGGGCAGGCATCCTGCCCTATAGAATAAGTGAAATAAGGAGCCATGTTCAGGAAAGGACCAAAGTTTGATTGCAAAGGGAAGAGATTACTGAGTGTAGAGCTATGTGAATACTTACACTTTCCTCTGACCAATGCATCAGAGAACTTGGTTTCCTCAAGAAACCAATATAGGAAATGAAAAAAAAAAAAAAAAACAGTCCAAATTAAGCGTCAGAAACAGTTGGCATGCTGCAAGAAACTGAGAGTGTGAGAACACCTTGTTCTTAGGAAAATTATACCACAGTTGGAAAAAAGATGTCTCCTACCAAGAGCTAAGGAGAACTGGTAGAGCAAAGTTGTGGAGATGGGAGAAGTGACATCAAAGTGTCAAAGAAGGTGTAAAGAGTGGGAGGTCACATGTGTACCAAAGGAATGGGGTAAAATCAGCACCTTTGGAAGACTTCAGATAGAAAAAAAGCTTAAGACTTTTTGACTCTGGTTATTTTAGGGGATTTTTTTCATCACTCTGCATTTGTTAATCACTTATAATCATCCTGATTCTAAAAGGCATGTGTACTCCTTGTGGGAAGCCTGAAGAAAATGGCAACATCTAAACAAGTATAAACCCTTAACACTACATGCAGAGATAGTCACTCAATATTGTATGAATGAACTAAAATGAACAAAAATTCTCCTATGGTTGGACATTTAAGCTCTCTCAATTTTTTCATTTTTATAAATGCTTCAATAAGCATATTTTTCCTATCTTTGATCATTAGGGAACAACTATGTTTTGTTCCTATTTCTGGTTATTTATTTAGGATGAATTCTTTTCTGAGATAGTCTGGGTAAAAAAAAAAAAAAGTATGTATGAACACCTTAAGATCCTTGACGCATACAAATAAGTGAAATGCTTTCCAAAACTCCATGTATCAATTCCCCCTAACATTAGGGAACTCTTCTCTGTGCCCTTGACTAGCATTAATTATAACATTTCTTATAACTTTGCCAAATTTATGTGACATCTCCTTGTAGCTTTAGTTTGTATTTCAGGTCAAATCTTTTTTATTTGTTAATTACCAGCAATAGAATTTTTTTCCCCAGCAATAGACTTTTAACAGCAGAAAAGAAATGCTCATTGACACCTTGACCCTATTGGGAGAACGAAGGGTGGAGGGAGAGGGAGTGGGGAAGGAAGAGCATGGGTTAGTGGTCAGCAAACTACAGACCTTGTATTGAATCCAGCTTGCAGCCTGTTTTTTGTGTCCATAAGGTAAAGGTGACTTTTCCATTTTTAAATACTTAAAGACAACACCAAAAGATTATTTTGCAACATGTGAAATATGAAATTCAAATGTTAGTGTCCATAAATAAAGTTTTATTGGAACACGTCCATACTCATTATTTATGTATTGTCTATGACTACTCTCACACTGCAACAGCAGAACTGAGTAGTTGTGATTAAGACAGCATGGCTCACAAATCCTAAAATATTTACCATCTGGCCCCTTACAGAAAAAATTTGGTGACCCTGGCTTAGGCAACCAAACCCCTTCTGGGAAGTACAGTAATGTTCATGTTAGTAAGAAGTAGTTAAGTTGCTCAAGTGTTTTTAATAAGAACATTAGTTTATCTAAGATGTTCATGCTTTTTGCCTCTTAGGAGTATGAGATTGTAAAAGAAGTGACACTAAGCAGGAGTGAGCACAGTTCAGGTGTATGACAAGGGAAATAAAAGTTGAGAAGCAAATTGATCTTACAAGGTAGTTTCAAAGCACAAAGGAATTTGAAACTCTCACGTGAGTAACTGAGTTGTTTATTTGCCTTACTAACAGAAAATGTTCACATTTAATTCAAACTCTAAGTCTTTCTTGAAACTCACAAACACACACACCAATATATAGAAGGTATGTATATAATATTATATATTATACAAAATATGTTATCATATATGTGTGTGATTATTATATTATAAAAGGTAGCAAAAGCATCCATGAACTCACTCCATAACAGAGGAAGATAGAAAGGTTCTGGTCTGAGAATTAGGAAATTTAGATTTTAAGATAGAGTCTACCATTAACTTGTCATGTAACCATAAGCAAATTGTCTCATGTCTGAGAGCTGAACTGGAGGAAGTTAATGTTTCTTCTAGCTCTGGTATTCACTGATTTTGTTTAGTCTAATTCTTTTTTTTTTTTTTT
>CAUYPK010106874.1:0-96206 GCA_963574355.1 Loris lydekkerianus
ATGTACACCATGGAATATTATGCAGCCTTAAAGAAAGATGGAGACTTTACCTCTTTTATGTTTACATGGATGAAGCTGGAACATATTCTTCTTAGTAAAGTATCTCAAGAATGGAAGCAAAAGTATCCAATGTACTCAGCCCTACTATGAAACTAATTTATAGCTTTCATATTTATAGCTTTCATATGAAAGCTATAACCCAATTATAACCTAAGAATATGGGGAAAGGGAAGGGAGGGGGAAGGTTGGGTTGGAGGGAGGGTGCTTGGTGGGATTACACCTACAGTGCATCTTACAAGGGTACATGTGAAACTTAGTAAATGTGGAATGTAAATGTCTTAACACAATAACTAAGAAAATGCCAGGAAGGCTATGTTAACCAGGGTGATGAAAATGTGTCAAATTGTATATAAAACCAGTGTATGGTGCCCCATGATTGCATTAATGTACGCACCTATGATTTAATAAATAAAACGGTAAGTGGGCCTTGTGGAGAGCTGAAGTGAGGATACAGAGGGACAGAACAAGACCATGTTGGTTCTCCTTGGAAGTAGTTGGGCTGTTTGTGAGAAATCACGAGCATATGTAGTATGATGCCTTGTTTTCTACGTGCAACTGAAAAAAATGTAAAAATTGACAATAAAATGTTAACAGTGACTACCTCTACAGCAATATTCTTGAACATAATTTCTATGACAATGAAAATGTTCTATTTCTGGGCTGTTTGATACAATAGCCACTAGCCATAGGGGACTGGTGAGTACTTCAAATGTGGCTAGTGCAACTGAGGAATGTAAATTTTTACTTTTACTTTATTTTAATTAATTTCAATTAAAATAGTGACTATTTTAAAAATAGCAGCTACCATATGGGGTAGCTGAGGAATCAGATGAAGGTGTGAGAGAGTTTCTTTCTATTACTTCCTACGTTTCTATATTGTTTAAAATAATTCTTACAATGTGAATATGACACTTGAAAGTAACATACTTAAATTTTTTAAACTCCAGATCTTTTTAATTGGAAACAAAAATAAAATAGGAAGAAAAAGGAAGCAACCATAAAATTGCGTGCTGGAAAGTAAGAATTCTACAAAGTGGATTAAAATATTCTGAGAAAAGTAACCAAACAGATAAACAAATGCAGATTCTTTGTGAGGCTGTCAATCTCTGAACTTTTTACAGGAATCTCTAGAGCAAATATCTTTGTATCATTTCCTTATACTGCAAGCATTTAGATTTCAGCTCTGTCTGCTCTGCTAAGTTCATTACGATCCTTTCTTCTGCTTTCAATCTTCCATAAACATTTTGACATTTCTTATCAGGAGCCCCTCCTTTCCTCCTCCACGCCTTTGTTGGTATAGATCCGGATATATAGATATATAATCTTTATTCCTTTATTCTCATGTGAATGACAGAGTGTACACACACACATATGTTCTATTTACCATATTTACTACAACTCAAGAGGAAGAAACTCACCAAGACATAGTGGCGACGCGACCTAAGTCATCTCATCCCTATACCCGACCCCTTTCCCATTCAACAAGCTGTCCCACCATCTGGAATATGATCATCTCTCAATTATCAGGCAGAGCAAGGACTCTGCCACTTTTTAGCTATGGAACCTCAGGAATGTACTCAATCAGTTTCCTCACCTATAAAATGAAAATAAAAGTTGAACTGGTCTCATAGGGCTGTGGTGAGTTTGAAATGAGATATTGCTCAGAAAGTGCTTAGCTCAGACCTGTCAAATAGGAGGTTCTCAAGAAATAGTAGCTATTATTATTTTAAATGTAACAGAACCAAGATTTTTCTCTGCCTTGGCTGTACAAGGCAAGAGATTTCTAGTCTTCTAGTTCTTAAAGTATCAATCTATCTTTTTTCTTCTGTGGCCTGCCAGACCACTTAAGACTTGTTATAGAATTAGAAGAACTGTTACTTTTGGAGAAATGGCAGATAACACTAAAAAGATTTATTAAAATATGGTTGATAGGCAGTATTCCTTGAGCCAACATGACTTATATAAGCAGGAAATGGCCCGTTACAGAGTGGATACAGCTAGGATAAAGAAACCATGTCCATCACACGTGAGTGAAGCCTCAGCAGAGCTCCTTATCCATGTCAAAAAATATTCCCAAACAGCACTTCCCCCCCTCCCTTTTTTGTTTTTGAAATAGCTTTCTTCTTCTTATAAAAGTAACACATAAATATGGAAAATATTTCAGGTCACAAGGGTAAAAATAAATATCATTCATGATCCTACCATGTAAAAATCACCAAGTATGACCATTGTTAAATTTTTGATATATGAAAATGCAAGGCCAGGCATGGCGGCTCACATCTGTAATCCCAGCACTCTGGGAAACTGAGGCACATGAATTGTTTGAGCTCAGGACTTCAAGATAAGCCCAATCAAGAGCAAGACCTCATCTCTACTAAAAATAGAAAAACTAGCTGGGCATAGTGACATACACCTGTAGTCCCAGCTAGTTGGGAGGCTGAGACAAGAGGATTGCTCAAGCCCAAGAGTTTGAGGTTGCTGTGAGGGAGGTTCATGGCATGACACTCTACCCAGGGTGGCAGAGTCTCAAAAAAAAAAAAAAGAAAGAAAAAAGAAAGAAAGAGAAAATTCAGGAAAGAGACGCATGTATGCCTAAATCTAAATTTAATTAAATAAGAATAAATACATGTAATTTAACATATGCAACAATCAATTATAATAAATAATTTATAATCTAAGTTCTAAAAATGTTATCTAATAGATAATAGGCAACTTCATAAACACAAACATAAATGGAATCATATAGCTCAAAATGTTTCAAAACATTCATTTAACCATATATTGTGAATACTTCGATGTCATAGATTTACATATGCATCATTTTTATTTTACCAATCCCCTATCGATGGACACTTAGATTGTTTCTTATTGTTGTGGTTTGTTTTGTTGGTTTTTACTATTTTAAACTTTTTGTGGTATCTCTGTGCAATTACCTTTGTGAACTCATTCTAGATATGAAATCACAAAAGACAAACCCGTTTATAAGACTATTAATATTTTTTGCCAAAATCCTCAGAAATTTAGCGAGTTCCTTTCTACCAGAGGGCAATGAGAGGGCCACAGTCCCACTCCATCACCCTTACGCTGCAAGCAGATGTTATCAGTCTTCTTATTTTGGGCAATCTGATAAGTGAAGAAAATATTATAATATCTGCTTCTAGTTTTAAATTTTATCTATTTTGATTTAACTATTTTGAGTACTTGTGGAACCAAAAATATTTTCAAGTGTATAGTGATCATTCCCTTTTCTTCTGTTTTGCTAAAGACTTAAATGTTATTCTCCATCTTTGGAGGTAGGGAGGGGAGACAAAGTGTACCTTCCACAACCCTAAACCTACCTATTTCAGTACTCCCTTTTTTTCAATGGGGACTTCACACCCATAAAGCTTTTCCCAGACTTCCCCAGCCATAAATGGTCTCCTCTTCTAATTTCTCAGTGGTTCTTCTGTGAAGCAAGTCTTATGCATTAGCACCATTCTGTCCTGTCATCAGCTGTGTTTCCCCCACAACAGCAGTCCTGGGATCCTACTAATTCAGAAATACCAAGGAAGAGAATCAAACAGGAGATTGCATGCTATTTAAATACATATTTATTGTGAATCTATTGGTAGCAAAATATATATACATGCATATATTGTTATAAATGCCAACACTTATTGATTTACATATTAAATATAGCTCAGCTATGTGCAGGAACAAATTAACACTGAATGTCAGCGGCTAACCCAATGAAGATGTATATCTTTCTCTTGAGAAGTCTAACCTGGGACCAGTGGTCTTTACCTTTTAACTATTCCATCTGGATGCATCAATTCCAAGATCGCATTGGAAGGGAAGGTGAACAATGGAGGATGTACGTGAACAGATAACGATTTGGCTCAGAAATGACATGCCACCCTTCTCTCCACAGTGCACTGGCCAGAGCTGACTGTTGTGGGGTCATAGGGTGACTAGGAAAACAAGGGGAGCACACAGTGGTTCAGCATTACCTGTCTCTGCCAAAACTGGCTTCAATGTTGCAGGAATTTCCAAAGCATAAACTCATGTCTATCTATGATCTGGGCAGTAATAGTTACCTCAGTCTTCCAGATGAGGAAAATAAGTTCAGGGAAGTTAAGCAACTGGGCATGGGTCACTCAGTCAGTAAGTGGGAGAGCTGGGATTTAAACCCCATCTGTCTGATTGTGAACTCTGTACTCTTAATGAGAAAATTATGAAAAATTGATTTAGTAAACAACATGAAGAGAACTCCAATAAAAAAAAAAAAAAAAAATGATAGGGGCTTGGCACCTGTAGCTCAGCCGCTAGGGTGCCAGCCACATACACCAGGTGGCGGGTTCAAACCCAGCCCAGGCTTGCCAAACAACAATGACAACTACAACAACAACAACAACAAATAGACAGGCGTTGTGGCAGGCACCTGTAGTCCCAGCTACTTGGAAGGCTGAGGCAAGAGAATTGCTTAAGACCAAGAGTTTCAGGTTACTGTGAGCTGTGACTCCATGATACTCTACCCAGGGTGACATAGTGAAACTCTGGCTCAAAAAAAAAAAAAAAAAAAAAAAAAAAGTATAGGGTCTTAGGCCATGGAAATGTACCCACATGTGGGTAAGTGATGTCTTACACCAAAATGCAATGCTAAGTTTCCCTGCATGTACTTGCTACATATTGATATTTACAGATTGAGTGGTAAGATCTGAACCAATCTGTGCATTTTAAAAAATAAATCATGATCCGATTCTATTAGGAAATTCTGCATTTATCTCCTGATAGCAACTAAAGTGAAAATGGCTAAAAGCAATAAAAATCCATTTCACTATTTAGTATAGCTTGTCAGAGTAGAGAAACGGGATTGAATTTCAAAGCCACAGGCAAGCTGGCTGCAATCTGCGGCTACACAGTGGATGGGTTTTTTCTATTCTTTATTTACAACTCTTTTGATAAGCCTTCAGCAAGTTACATAGGTTGTTCTAGTTGTATCTCGTTTGACTGGATTAGAATACTTGATGACAGTTTGGATAAGTTTGAGGCAGATGGCTCTTGACATTTTTCATGGCATCAGTTACCAACCATGCAAGAGACTCTTTCATGCTTTGTTTATCCTTCACTTAGAAGCCACTATAGTAGATCGTTAAACTTTCATTTTTCACAGGGCTGATTAAGGCATACTACAAGGCAGATGTTATTCCGTACCATTTTTAACAATTTACATTTAGCACCAAAGCTGGCTTTGTACTGTTCCAGTGGATCGATTTACTTTTTTCAAACTTCAAGGTCAATCTCTGAAACACTGTGACTCCCTTAACAATTTAATGTGTCGTAAACTTCTCTCGGTTACAGAAACCCTGCTACGTATGCCGCTGATACGCGTTCGCTAGTCAACACACACACAATTCAGTAGTCCTCTTTCTCAACAGAGTGAGAGCATTGTTTAAGAGGCTGTTCATTAAACAAAGAGAAGAGCCTCAAAACCAAACAAAAAAGGAGTTTGAATATAATCTGCCAGAGTATCTTAATTTTTACCAAAGCAGTTCTAGAACCAGAAATGGTTGACAGTCCTGAGGTATAAGATTCCTGGCACCCCATAGCTAAGTTGTAGAACAAAGAATAAGAAATATTTCTCTTTTCTTCTCCATGTTTTAGTGATTTAGTAAATTACATACTTATTCAGTTCAACCTAACACATCAGAGTAGATAAAAGCATCTTTAGATATAATGTAATGTTGACAAATAGGCTCATTGCGTGCAAATCGTGACGACATTTGGTGGAACCTTGCAGAAACACAACCTTGAACTTGTTCTCTTCTGGGATAATTTTAAAGTTCATCCCCTTTACAAAGGAAAGATAACATCTTGCTCTGGAAAAAGAGAGTGTGGGACGTCTGGAAGATGATCTACATGAAGTATGCTTACATGTATTCCCCATCTCATTCAACAATTAACAGTTGAGACAGGATTGTGGGCCATGCAAGTTAGAGCACTATTTCTCCAAAAATAAAAAAGGCACAAGAAACAACAATAGCAAAGGGGTGAAGAAGCAGCCTCCCTGGGCTTCTAATTCTGCCATGCATAGAGCTGATCCACAACCAAGCAACCTCCAGTGCTAAACAGGACCTTGAGGGTCCTCTGGTCCAGCCCCCGGAATAAAATATAGTAACTGGAAAACTGACCTCTGTTTTCCCTCTTTTTATTTGCAGGGGGGAAATGTGAGAAGGGAGTGGAGAGAAAATAGTTTTATTTTTAAAAGTCACACTTCCAGAGCTTTAGACTAGCCTTTCCCTAGACAACTCGGAAACCATGGTGGGGTAGCCTGTTCTCTAAGAAGCCCCATTTCTTAAACACTGGTGAGCCTTGGGCAGAATCTGAAAGTTGCAATACACAAAGGAAAACTGTTGTTGATTTGCATATTAATAAGTCAGGGAATCCGTCCAGATCAAGGGCACTTAGGCCAGTGTTTCTCCTTCCCATTGTGTTTTTAGCTACTGTGAGCCTCTGTGAGGTGGTAATAGCCTTTGGTTCTGTGGAGTTACAGCCTTTCATTTACCCAAACCATTCAGTTAAGTGTTGAGAGGACAGGTGTGGGGAATGGGGTGATGGGGAGTAAAGGAGGGGAGTGTTTGGGGACAGGCTTTATTGTTATTTGGGGATGATGAGGCCAGCAGATCAGGAGATGGTTGTTTTTGAAAGACATGTTGTTACACACGCAGATTTCAGGAGGAGGGGGCACACCATGGAGGGGGGATCAGTCAGGAAACAAACAGAGAGGGAATCCTGACCAAGAGCTTTCCTTGTGGTTTTCTCAGGATGAAGTGAGCCACACAGGGTAAGCAGGCAGAGGACAGGCCAGGCTGCATAGCTGCATGGCCCTGAGGCACAGAGGTTGTCCCATGATGTCTGGTAGCTGCATGGGCCCTGAGGCACAGGGGCCGTCCACAAGGTCTGGTTCCTGGGTCTGGGGTGATCTGGGAGAATGGAGCCCCAGAGCCACATGAAGGGGGTGGTTGGGGGTGTGGGCTTTGGATGGGTGGCTCTGAAAAGTATGCTCTTGGATGAGCTGTCTGTTATCTGCAGAAATTAGCGATCTTGGGAGAGGCGGTCCCACCAGCAACAGTAAGGTCCCAGGTGTCAAAGCATCAGGATGCAGAGAATGAAAGACTTGGTTAATCCCGGAGTGCAGCATTCCCTGTCTCGCTGCTGGCCAGTGATGGCAGAGGCACTGTGCACGGCCAAACCAGGAGCAGGAGGCAGGAAAGCACACGCCAGGTAGCCCCTGCCCAGAGGATAATCAGGGATCGATTACCCATCACTGCAGAACAAGACCCCAAAACGTAGCGGCTCACCGTTTCTCAGGGTCATGACTCTAGGTACAACTGAGGTGGGTGCCTCTGACTCAGCCTTTCACAAGGCCGCATCAAGGCATCACAGGCTGTGGCTGGGAAAGGACGGGCTTCCAAGCTCACTCACATGGCTTTTCTGGTTGTTGACCAGAGACATCAGCTTCTCACTTCATGGACCTCTCCACAGAGTACTGGTAATATGGCAGCTTGCTTCCCCCGGAGCAAGGACTCTAAGAGAGGGTGATGGAGAGTGAGACAACGTGGGAGAGGTTGAGCAAGGTGGAAACCAGGGTCTTCTTGTTACCCGACGTTGGAAATGGCATTTCATCACTACTGCTGAACTCTGACCGTTGGAAGTGCGTCGCTAGGTCTGGCTGACACTGAACAGGAGATTACACAGGATGTGAATATGAGAAAGGGGGGACCATGGAAGGCCATTTTTATAGGCCGCTGACCACAGGAGTGGACAGAAATTTTGAAAACAAACAAAAAACATCCAACATCAAAACAAACACAAAACCTCTTCTTTCCGATTACATAATAACAAAAACTAGTACCTGTGGCTATGCTTGGGTTACAACTGCTCCCATTTCACACATGCGTCCAGCAGTGGTTCTCAACCTTCCTAATGCCGTGACCCTTTAATATAGTTCCTCATGTTCTGGTGACCCCCGACCATAAAATTTTTGTTGCTACTTCATAACTGTAGTTTTGCTACTCTTATGAATTGTAGTGTAAATATCTGATATGCAGGAGACCCCCAAAGGGGTCGCGACCCACAGGTTGAGAACTGCTGGTAGGGAGAGGTAAGAATCCCTTAGCTAGTGTCAGATAGCATTAAATGCCAGGCCTGCTAACTTCCGAGCTGTATTATACAATTTCTTTAAAATACAGAGAAAATGCAGATACAATAAATGAAAATTCATGGTGTTCTGTGAAAAGGACGAATTAACATTAACAAGACAGGCCAACTCAACAAGTAAACAGACAAATAAGAAGGAGTATTGCTAGTATGGTTGTTTTAGATTTTCAGCTTGGCAAAGATTAATTAGATTGATACTGTCCGGCGTGGAGAAGCATATGGAGAAAAGACACTCTCGCGCGCTATTGAAGGGAGTGTAATGGGTATCAAATTTTGGCAGGCAATTTGGCAGTGTCTATCAAAAGTTAAACTTGTGCAGACCCATTGATCCAGCAATTCTACTTCTGGGAATTCAACCCAGGGAAATAATTAGGCAAACACACAGAGAAGTATCTGCAAAGATGTTATTGCCGTGTTATTGAAAATAAATAAATGGACAGATCAGTGGGTGGATAGATGGAATTAAAACAACTACAACACCCACAAATGTTGGATAGGTTAAACAAATTATAGATTAGATAAAATATAGGCATCCATTAAAATTGGCAATTTAGCCAGGAAAGCTAGGTTAACCAGTGTGATGTAAATGTGTCAACCGGTCTGTGAAACTAGTGTATGATGCCCCATGATCATATTAAATGTACACAGCTATGATTTAATAAAAAAATAAAATAAATAATTAAAAATAAAATTGGCAATTTATATCTGCGTTTATTGACAAGGAACCACCCAGAAGAAAAGAGCAGAAATATGAAAAAGAATACACAGAATTCTGTAATGAGACCAGAAAACTTTGTACTGAAACGTTCATTGTGATCGTTTCCCTATAAGAAAATTTCTTGTGATTTCAAGTTCTTGTCTGTATTTTCGTACATTTGCTACAGTAAATATGCATACATTTTGCAGAACAAAACAATAGGCATTATTATTTTTCATAGCTTTTCCCTTAATATTATAGACCCTACCCTGAGAATAGCAGTTGATTCTATTTTTTAACATTTTCAGGAAAGGTGTATGCAATAAACACCCATTCCCAGTTTCAGCTTATTAAACATTACGGGAATATTATTTGTAATGAGCAAAGGGCTTAGAACTTCAATGGGGTAAGTTGTTTTGTTTTGTTTTTGGCTAGAGCAGTAACAATGCTACTGTAAATGGAAGACCTGTAGCACTTTATGCAGCTCAACCACCGCTGAAAGCTTTTTCCGTCCAAAACACGTGTTTGAATTAGTTATAAGAGCTGCTCCAAACAGTAACTTGTTGCTCAGATGTTGTAATAATTGTCTTGAAAAAACAGTTCATTAAACCCGATGCACTTGATTTTTCAGCCCTCTGCAAATCTGGGTGTTTCCTATCACAGCCTCAGCTACAAAATGGGCTTCTTCTTCTACTCTGAACCCAAGCCAAGAAGACATCTGTGCCTTCAGCCCTTCCAATAGACTCCATCTGCTTATTTCTCCACGTCGAGAGCAATATGGAATTTACAATGCTGGCTTTTGTATATACCCTTAAGTCGTGTTATTTTCTTTTTTAATGTGACCTTTCTAGAGTTATAAATTTTATAAGGAAATCCCAGTACTTGACTATTCCCATTTGGACCCATGATAATTGGAAATTCGGTTAAAGCTATTGCTTTAAGTAGGACTGACATCAAAGCTTACCTTCTCTAGAAAGGTCTGTGAAATCAGCTTGTTATCAGAAGGCGCTCTGGTCAAGAAATGTCCTGCAGCTTCACTAACCCAGCATCATTTCTGCCTAAATAGAATGCAATGGTGTTTTTGGAATCAAGAAGGCATTTGTTTGGGGTTCAGCTTGCCATGCTGAGAAGACATAGGTCAGGCTGTCCTTTTGACAAATCGACCCTGAAGAACAGATCTTAGAAACAATAAATATATCATATGTGTTCCATAATGGAATAGAAAAATGGCCTTCTCACTAAACCTCCGTCTGCTTTGTGAATAGAAAAAAAGGGGGGGGAGGGAAGCTTTTATTTATAGTAAAGAAGAAATTTAACTTATTTTCATGATTAGATAATGTTCTCTCATAACTTTTCAAGTTATCATGAGACAATTTAAGGTGAATTAATGTATATCCGGCTTTTATCACCTAGATGAAAAGAGTTATCAGCGCTAAGGTGGGTAGAGGAGACATTTCATGATTTAATTATTTCAAACTATCCTGTGTTTAGTACACAAAAGATAACAGTTAACATACTGCTAAACATTTACTGATACACAAGTCAAGACGAAGATAAAAGATTTAAATCCAAAAGAAAAAATGGCTGTCATAGGGTTTTGAAACAGAAGTTAAAGAAACAAAAATTAATAATGGAGACGAGAAGAGCTTGTAGAGAACATGAGGGTGGAGGCACAATTTCTGCTTCAATATTTCACCCTCTTTCTTCTTCTGTACCCTCACAATCGATATTTCTGCTTTTTCTTCCCCTGGTGGATTCCTAAAAGGAACCTGTGTTTATGTCACCTGCTAATTCTATTTGGAATTGGCCTTATTGCCATCACCTGATACACCTCTAAAAGTCTCCTTAGAAGTGCTTCTCATTGCAATGAAAACAAGCAAAATCGCACAATGGTTAAAGTACAACTGGGTGCACAGCCTCACTCTCTTAGCCTCTGGTACATTCTAGGGTTAGGGAAGCTACCTCAGCCCATTCAAATCACTCTGAAGTTATTCTCTGAGGATCACCACAGTTAGGTGAGGAAAAAAAACAGAACAACAGATGCTACCAGGTTCTACCCGGCCCTACAGTTTCCCTACACTTGACAGTTCTTCCCAGCTGCTGTCGCGACCGCCCAGCCCTGACCTTTGTACACCTCTGCACACAGAGAAATCAGCCTTCCAGAAATGTCTTCACTGGCTTCCTCTTGTGATCTCCCTCTGGCAGCTGGACAGGCCTGGCTTTCTTTCCTCATTAAGCAGGAAAATAGCATCCACTCAATTAGAGGTGTGGAGAGGTGGTCGTAGGCTGGGTGAGTTCTACAGTTCACCTATCACAGTACAGAAAACAGTTTTTGGTCTAGCAAAAATATACTTTCACCTCTCTCCAAGAAAAAAAAGAAAAGGAAAGAAAAAAGAAAAAGGACCAGAGGCCCAACGGCATAAAAAGAAAGAAAAAAATTTTAACAGGATTTAAATTATTTTAAAAGACATTTTGGCATAGGTCTGACTTGTTCCCTGGCACCCAGGCTTTGGGAGACTGACTTTTCTCTGATACAGCAACTCCTCTTTGCAGACTTTACTTGTCCAGCTCCTCCCACATTCTGTAAGATCTAATCCCTCAGGAAATTCCATAGTCCATAATAACCCACAATGGTTCTATTTCCTGGTTGAACCCTGGGTGATACAGCCATGGCTTGGTTGTGACCACAGTTAAGCCAAGCAGTCCAAAGGGGTGAACATGTATGCAAATCAAGTCATTTTTAGAATCGCTGAGGCCACAAGGAGTAATAAGCCTAGAGAATAGGGGACCATATGGGGGGACACAGGAGCTGATATGACAGCTGTGGTTAGTTGATAAATGCAGAGCCATCCCCAACTCTCTTTGTCCTCAGCTCCTTATATCAGTTTCCCAGCTCAACTGGCAATCAGGAGTGGCAAGTTCACCCAGTCTCACCAGGCAGGATGAGCAGAAGTCTGCAGGGAGCCTTTAGGGAGGCTTTTGCTTTTTTAAAAAAAGGGGAAGAAGTGGAAGGAGAGATTGCAGGTGCCATTTTTCTCTCCTTTCTCCCGCCTTGACTTTGTTCATGGATTGGTGGCGGTCAGCCTCAGCTGTGCTGCAGAAAGCTTGAAGGGAGAAGCCAGCAGTGGTAAGGATGGGAGAGCAGGGAGAGAGAGCCTGGTCTGTGATGAGATCCATAAGCTGACATGTCAAGCCTACCTGTCTCTGCGCTTCCTCCTAAAAAAACAATAAATATCCTTATGATTTAAGCCAGCGGCATCTGGGGTTTCTATTACTTGCAGCCAAATGTACTCCTTACTTACAAAAATAGACAGAAAAATTAAGCACCCACTGTGTGTTGGGTGTATGTTAAAAATTGTCAATGTTTTTCTACTTAATCCTCACAAATTCCTCAGTGAAGTAAGTACCATTTACATTTTAGGGGGGGGGAGAATTGAGCACAGAGATTTAAACACTGCCCAAGGTCAATTACTGTGTGGATCCATAATTTGAATCTTCTGGTTCAAGGTCCAATTTGGTCATAATTAGGCCATAGACAAGATATGTTCATTACCCTCTCAGTGAACATACTTAGGATTACTAGGGATGGGTCAGAAATGGTGGTTTTGATGCATTCAAGTTTATTAGATAAAACCGGTATGAAGAAGTAATGTCTAGGGTGGTGCCTGTGGCTCACAGGAGTAGGGTGCTGGACCCATATTCCAGAGGTGGCAGGTTCAAACCCGGCCCCAGTCAAAAAATACAAAAAAAAAAAAAAAAAAAAAAAAGGTAATGTCTAAAGAGCAGAGATAATTCAGAATGATATCTCTTAGAAGATACTAAGTTCTGCATCAGGGGAAGTACTCATGTATAACTAATATAAGGGTGACATATGGTTGGTTTTTTTAGGACTGTTGTAAACAAATTCCAGCATTGAATAGGAGAATGACCTAAATGATCTCTAAGTTTTGTTCAACTCTGAGATCTTATGACTTTCCAGATACAACAAGGTGTTTTCCTCTTAATTCTGGCCATCATAAGTTTCTAAAATTGAAGTTGTTCTCTCTAGCACCTCTGTCTGAAAGATGATATCCCAGAGGGACAGAGCAAACATCTTTCCTAGTTACTGATTTAGAAAATAAAAACCTTTCCATGCCTCAAGGTCAGCCTTAGAGAAAAATTAACATGACTGACAATTTTTGTCATTAAGCAGGAAAATAGCATCCACTCAATTAGAGGTGTGGAGAGGTGGTTGTAGGCTGGGTGAGTTCTATAGTTCACCTATTACGGTACAGAAAACAGTTTTTGGTCTAGCAAAAATATACTTTCACCTCTCTCCAAGAAAAAAAAGAAAAGGAAAAAAAAAAAAGAAAGAAAGAAAAAGGACCAGAGGCCCAATGGCATAAAAAGAAAGAAAAAAATTTTAACAGGATTTAAATTATTTTAAAAGACATTTTGGCATAAGGATCAATTCTACCCAACAAGAATATTTGTAGATAATGGTGGTCTTTCTTTCCTCATTCAGGTAAAACAGAAAAGTGACTGGAAGGAAAAAAAAAAAAAAAAAAATGTCAGTATCAATCCTGAAGATAATTTTGGAAATCATCTCTGTATCTTTAGAGAGGTTCTTAATGAAATTTAAGTTGTCTTTGACACATATGATGCTTTATTCAGCTTAGTGTCAATGATATAGTAGGCAACAAAAAGCTTCCAAAAAACTCAAAAATCAAGAATCTGAACATAGAAATGATAAAGATGATGAAAATGTGATAAACAAATATAGGATTTCAGAAGCAGAAGAGATCATATGTATTGTTCCTTCTGTTTGAAAACATCTTTTTATGTCCTGCTTTCCATCCTATAACACGACTCTCAGTTCTTCCATTCTCTGTCTTAGGATAAACACCATCTTTGACCACCCTCTTTAATTCAGGCATCATTTCACTATTCTCTATCAGGATGTCATATTTATTTTCTTCCTAGCATTCATTACAATTTTAATTTTTTATATTCATTTATTAGGTTATATCTTTTCTGTCTCTTTTCTTTATGATATTATCTTTAATGAGAAACAATATCTGTGTTCCCTAAAGTTTCACAGTGCTTGGCATTCAGCAGACACTCACTAAATGACGGATGGGTGAACGAGTGGACAGACAGGATGGATCATGAACCAATGAGAAAAAGTTTCATCGGGGTCATTGAATCATGATAGGTCTTAAAAGATGAGCAAAATTTGATTATTGAAGACAGATAGTGCTAGGAAAGTATGTATTCCAGATATAAGAGGTAGCATGGGGGAAACCGTATATACATAGATGAACGAGTTGGTGCATTAGAGAAACAATGAATCCTGCGTGATGTGGTTAAATTCTTTCCCTAATTCACTACCATTGTGGTCATTCAGGATGGTCAGGAAATGGAGTAGAACAGAAAAGGAATCATCAATCAATTTGTCATTGGTTAGCGAGTTTGTCAATTACAATCTTCTGCAATGTTTTTTGAACTATACAAATAATGTAGAGATATGTTTTGGTAGTAAACAAGATGTAAACATTTAAGAAATGCAGAAGGCTAAAAATAAAACCTATTCCCCTCTCTCCTTTTATTTCACCATTCTTTGTTTCCTCTGTAGAGTTAAACACTTAAACCATTGAGAAAATATAAATAGTATTCCCAAACTTCTCCCATACATATATATACGTATCTGCACACATGCATACACACACACACACACACACACACACACACACACTTCTGTGCACGTGACCACATATATCCACATGTATCCACACATAGCTATACATCTCTGGCAAGCAGAGAGAAGTTCAATGTTCACAACTGAGAACACCGAGGCTCCGTCTGCATTCAACTTAAGAACTCACCACCAGTTGAGCTTTGTTGATCCCAACTCAGAAAGTGGGGGCTCTCACATAAGCCTCAGAGGCCCTCAGCCTTCCTAGGCACAGATGGAAATGTGATTTAAGAACAACAGAATTGACATGAGATGCTGTGGAACTGTATTTGGCATATCTGTACACACGAGGGGCTTTTCTTCGAAGCCTCATAAAAACTCTCTAATTTCTATCAGCTTTAGGAACTGATTCTTGGTGAACCCCCAGTCTAATCCCCATTCAGTGCACTTGTCCCAGGCTGACACTCTATAGCCTGAGGCCATTCCGTTAAAAAGAATTTCCCCAGTTCCTCTGCATTCAGCACTCCACAAACTAGGCCTCTCCACATTCCTTTGTTGACTATAAACTCATCTTTCTCCCGTGCTTTTACCAACAAGCCGTATTGCTGGTCTTTGCAGGGGAAATGAGAGGGGCCTCTGAAGACAGGCCCCAAACAATAGCAGGGGGAGCTTCCCATGAGTTCTCTAAACACCATGCATGCTCCACTCTGCTACATCTCAGCTGCCCTGAACAGACACAATTTAAGGCCTTAGAAACAAACCCACGCTCTCCTAATAAAACAAATATTTCACAGTTCATTTAATCCAAGATATTGAAAAGACCTGCAAAGCCTCAGGGTTACCCTCTCCCCAGGGCTGCTGCTGTGTTTGAGTAATACAGATGCTGTCCCCTTCCCAACTCAGCAGCTGCTGTGCCAACACCAGCCTCCCTGCTCTTTTGTGTGTTTTGGGGAATCATCATTGGATTCGATCCAAAGGAGACTCAGGTGGGGCTCTCTACTCATGGATTCCTAATCAGGGAAAATCGTGGGGGAAATGTGGCTATGGAATAGCTTTGGTGTCTAAAAAATGATACATGAACTTTACTACCCATTCACTATTTATTGAGTCCCTACTGTGCGCTGGGCACAACAGTGCTGAGGATACAGCAGTGAACTAGAGAGACAAAAATCCCAGCTTTATGGAAATAATGTTTTACTGAATGAGAGAAACAACAAATATATAAGACATAGTATTTCATGTGGAAAGGGTTGTTATAGATAAAAATACTAGAGAGGGCTGGATGTTCTGGGATGGAGGAAGAATTTTAAGTAAGGAAAAGGAAAGACTAGGTCTTTTAAGGTCATTTATCCAATTTTTAAGACTTTTATCTTGAATTAAATCAATTTCAAAAGAAAAGATCCAAGGCAAGTTTCAGCTCTAGAGTGAACATCTAGGGAAATAATTTGTCTGCACCCCAACCCTTCCTTCTCTTTGGAACTGCCCTCTGTCCCCAGTGATGGACACCAAGGAAGCACCATGGTTTTACAGGACACTGGCCGTGTCTGATCCTCTCAGGAGGAGAAAGATGACTGAGAACAAGCTACTCAGTCTCCTCCCAGAGAACTTTCAGATGTGAAACTCAGAGAATGTCAGACAGACTCTCATGGCAGAAGCTCTCCAGTGTAAAACTCAGGAATCATGGGTGGTCATGTTTCCTGCTTTGTGGAAATGATGGAGCTGACAAATGAGAACAGCAGAAATAAGAGCAGAACGTATTAAGTCCTGTCCCAGTTGCTGTTAATCCCATTTATAGCTTATTTGAACCCTTCCTTGGATATAAGGAGACATGGAAGGGAGCAGCTAGAACCTGCTAAAGGCAGAAGGCAGGTCTCACGGAAGGAGACAGGCTACAAGGCTAGAGTGGAGTAGAAATTATTCACCCCACACTGTGCTGCAATTCCCAGCATAAGACATTAAACACTAGCCTGTCATCAGCATGCCTTTGACTTACTGATGAAATGCCTGGACCCAACACTGAACATGTCGCTCTCAATGTTTTGTTGCTGTGAAGACGGGACCCACAGGTGCTGTGCCCAGGAGGAAGGTGGAGACCATGGTGATTGGATCTGGATGGCTGGTCTGCTGTAGATCAGCCTCTGCAGACCTGCCCTGCAGATCCTCTGAGCTCCCTGGGAAGCGTCTACAGAGACAGACCCCTGGCCACCAACCCTATGTCCACTTAGCTGGAGTAGCTTGGGCCAGGATTCAGGCACTTGTATTTCCCAAATGCTTGCTAGAATTCCTGACAATCCAGCAGGTATATGGAACCACAAATATGTACTATATTAGATAAAATCATAGGCCTCCTCCACTATGCAGAGAAAATGTGAAAAACAGCAACTGTGGATGGACAATCTCCACCCATTATCCAGTTAGCTATTTCTTAAATGTGTTCCTTAAACTTCTCAGAGCCTTTGCTTGTGCTGTACACTTTGCCTGAACCATCCTTCCACTGGACATGGCTTGGTGTCTTATTTCCTTTGAATATTACCCAGAATGTCACCTTATCATGAGGCCTTCCCTGGCTTTCCTATCTGGTATTTCAAACTCACTCACCCCCATCATTTCCTCCCTGCTTCCGGCCCTGTACTTACTTTTTCTCATTAGTGCTTTCTCATCACCCTCTGCTTTATATTGTACTTACTATCTCTCTCTCTATCTCTCTCTCTCTCTCTCTCTCTCTCTCTCTCTCTCTCTCTCTCCCCCTTCTCCCCCGACATTAAACCGTAAACTCCACAGGGGGAGCACTGGAGCAGTGTCTCTGGGTCCGGGAACAGTCCTTGACACATGCAGTGAGATAATGAACACCTTCCTGGCCGTGTTTCTGTGGTGGTTGATGTCCTGGTCTCCTAGATGGATACTCAGAGTCGTTTTGATCTTTACCGTCAGTAACCAGGTTTCCAACAAGTTACTGCACCTTCTCATGACACCCGAACACGTGCTCTCTTGCATCCAAACAGATTTCTACCTGCTTGAAGAGCCCCTGAAAACTTTCCTCTGGCTGAGAAGGGAAAGGCCCTGGCCAAAGTGAAGCCCGAGGCCAGATGGCTGTGAACTGGCAGGAAGAAGTACAAGCGCCAGAGAAGCACACACTTGCGTCCTTGAGACCCAGCTGGGGAACCAGAGCCGCACTTACACAGGCCTCTGGGAAGCCACTTCTTGGAGAGAAACAGGAAAAGTGCTTCCTCTGCTGGAAACCAAAAAGTTTCTATTTCATGTCTGAGTCTCTCCAACAGGATGAGAAGCACCAGGGACAGGGTGTGCTGCAGGCAGGGTGGGGGGCTGGAGGAAGCAGGGCTGACCGGTGTCTCTGCACAAGTGCCCCACACCTGTGTAGAGAACCTAGTGTTATCCGAATGTTTCCCGGATGAAAACACAGCCTCAAAGGCCTTTGCAAGAAGGAACTAGGGAAAAATGTGACTTTTCTATCACAGAAAAAGATAAAAAGGAACTACATCAGCAAGTGCTCAGCCCCTCCAATTTTTTAATTGATTTTTAGTCAACAAATACAAAATATAGATAGTTATGGTGTACAACACATTTTAATATATGAATGTCTAAATCCAATTAATTAATATATGCATTATCTCATATACTCATATACTCGCTTCTCCTAGAAATTTTTAAGTATACACACTTACTACCTTTAGTCCCTATGTTGTACAATAGATCTCCTGAACTCACTCTTCTCGTCTAACTGGAATTTTGATCCTTTGAGCAACATCCCCCAAATCCCCCCACTCCTGCCCGGCCTCTGGTGACCCCTATTCTCCTGTTTCCAAGCTTGACTTTTGTAGATTCCACATCTAAGTCAGTGTGAAGCATTTCTCTTTCCGTGACTGGCTCATGTCACTCAGCTCAATGCTCTCCAGGTTCACCCATGTTCTCACAACTGATGAAATTTCCTTCTTTTTAAGGGCTTACTAGTATTCCTTTAAGTAGATATATGCCACATTTTCTTTATCCATTCATCTGTTGATGAATCAAAATTTGTATGAGGCACCCTAACATTCACAGAGACTGTCACCATTTCTCAAGTTTCCAACGAGCAACTAAAGATGGAAAGTAAATCCAGAAAGGAGGTTGAGCTCTCAAGGGTAATTTCTTCCTCCCCAACATCAATGATGTAAAGAATCCTGAAGGAGATTTCTCAACAGCAAAGTAGAGCACACACACACGGCCCATCTCCAAATCAGAAGGGTATTAGACCTAAACACTGATTCCTCATTTCTTCCATCCAAGAGGGATCTGGATTAGCCCTTAAACCATGTCATGAATGACTCAAAGAAAAGGGCGGGAATTCTGTCTCCCGCCCATTTCTTACCCTCTGCCCCTGTGAACGAAGTTGATGCACCAACATTCCAGTCTCATGGTCGCCCGTCTCTGCCTTCTCCTGAATTTCCTCAGCCCCTGCCTTTCTTGTGACTGCTTTACTGGGCTATTTCCAAAACCTCGATTTCTTCTCCTCTATATCTCTTCTCTTCCCCCCACTGTATACTTCACGGTGTCATCAAATTAGTCCTAATTCTGTCGAGTACTCAAATCTCCCATGACTTTCAATTGCCTACTAATGTGGAAAAACCTTACCTGGCATTTTGTCATTACTTTCTCTTCCTCTCTTATACGTAGAGAGTCCATATAATTTATTGTCCAAATCAGAACACTTTCATCTGGCATAAGTCAGACTATCTCCAGAAAACTGCAATGTAGGAATCACTCTCCCTATGGATACACCTCACCCCCAGGGAGCTTGCATGCTCATAGGTTAAACATGCCCTGAATTTGATGCCTTTATCTCTATGCTTTATTTCTGCACATTACTTCCTACCTGCAGAGACTATTCTCCTTCATATCTCTGCCTTCTCCAACTCCACCACCCTTCCAGATGGGGCAAATAACCTCTGATCTCAAGACATCTTTGTTAACACCTTTCCAACTCTTGAGCGAAACTAATAACGCCTCCTCCCTCCCTGAATACTACCTTTAACCCTTTGATGGTATTGAACTATCATAGACATTCCTACAAGGAACTGGAAGGAGCCTCCATGACCAATTCTTAGGTGTAGCTAACTGTAATATAAGTGTAAAAAAGAGAACAGATGTTCAAAACTAAGGCTAATACTTCAAAAAGAACCACTAAGTAGTGAGTCACTTTCAAAAAGGCTATCTAATTAGGAATCAGGGAGAGGACTCTGAAAGGCTCCAAAAACATAAAATGAGTCTACGTTCAATTGCTTCTTGAGTTCCATTTAGTTCTCACTCTTCTTACAGAAACCAAAGTTAAAAATCATAGCCACTACACTACCGGTGTGGTTTACTGCAAGAAAGATGGAATGAAACTCCTATTAGGGAGCCCATACTGAAAGAAAGGCCCTAGAGAGAAAGACAGATAAACGTAATTCACATTGTGTGTGAGGGGCTCAAGGTATCTGAAGCATCAGATGATTTATACCTCCCAGAATTAACTGCCTTCTTCAATTATCTGAAAAACCTACAGTCCTTGTTGCAGCTGATGAGAGAATGAAAAATTATGTTTTTGTTCTTTCACCAATATTCCTAGAATGCTTTTATTTAATGAACCATCCGTGTAAGCAGATTTATTCACTCAGAATCCAAATAATTTCTCCAGCATCAGTTCCATCTAATAACAAAGGATTAGGATTGGGGACGTGGAAGGAGTACAAACCGGACAAGATGAAATCATTTGAGTACTGGCATTCTTTCTAAATTTTTACTGTAGAGCCACTATTACATAGAGATAAGTTACTCTTCTCTTAAGAATAACTTAAAAACTTGTATTTTTAACAGCAAGAATCCACCACTGGGGAAGTTCTGGGGATGGCATATTACATACTTTTATTCCCTTAATCTTATAGAAACTATTATTCCCATTTTATAGATGGATACTCAAGTTTAGATGGTGTATGAGTTCTTCAATGTGTGAAACTACTTCAAAATATTTTTGAAATAGTTATGCTCTGGTTCCTAATGTTATCTGAAGAGCTACCCCATAACTTGTCATCTTGAAACAACCTTTTTTGTAATATTTATATCCACTGTGGGTCATCATCCAACATTCCACAGAGGAATGTTTTGTTTCTCTGCTTCACAATATCTGGGTCCTCAGCTTGGAATTCTTCATGTCTGAGGATGACTTGGTGGCCAGAATCTAACATCCCCTTGGGGCCTGGCCTCTTTACTCATGTCTGGAAATTCACGGTGGCTGCTGGCTGGATCAGGGCTGTTCATCAAGGGACGTGGGCTTCCCCACAACATGGCGGCCTTGGGTTAAATGGCAGCTCTGGATTCTAAAAGTGGGTATCTCAGAAAACAAGATATAAGCTGCATTACCTTTCATAACAGTTACTTCTCAGTGATTCCAGTCAACTCACCATCTGCCTAACATTCAAAGGGAAGAGGGAAAGGAACACGGATCCTTCCTTTCACTGAGAGGAGTGTCAATGATTTTGTGGCCATTATTTTAAGCCACCACAAGATGGAAATAATAAATGTAAAGTGTCTCTTAGCACAATCTGGTTTAATAATGTGTTTTTACTACTCACAATATTATAAACGTTACCTTTATTAGGAGGATTTTTCAATGAAAAACATTAGGAATAATGAAGTACTGGGAAAAGGGTTGCAAACTCAGATAAATGCACAGACCATGTAGCTAATATGAATGGATGAAAGGGCCAAGCATGTTAACAAGGAGGTTCCATCATTGAAGAGAAACTGAAAATGTGAAATTTTATGTGAATTCATCTGATGTTTTTTAAACACTTCATGGACAGAATAGATAATAATTACAAACTACTAATTTGCTATTTCTATAATCAATTGATAACACTCATTTATTTAATAAATATGATTTCTTTTTCCTTTGAGAAAGAGTCTTACTCTGTGCCCTGGGTAGAGTGCCATGGCATCCTGGGGCACTACGACCTCAAACTCTTGGTCTCAGGCAATATCCTTGCCTCAGGCCCCCTCCCCCCAGCAACTGGGACTACAGGAGCCTGCCACAGTGCCTCCCAGAGTGCTAGGATTACAGATGTGAGCCAACACTCATGGCCTAGTTTTTCTGTTTTTATTACAGATGGGCATCTTGATTTTGCTCAGGCTGGTCTCCAACTCCTGAGCTCTTGCCATCCACCCACCTCAGCCTCCCAGAGTGCTAGGATGACAGGTGTGAGTCACCACACCCAACCTTAATAAATATCTATTAAAGTGATTGCCATTTGCTTGGGACTTCTCTGGGCCCTCAAAGTCAATGACAGGCTAACTCCTGCTCTTTAACCCCAACTTATTACCTCTGTGACTTTCGCTTTCCCTCTCTGGGCCTCTGAAGGGCTCGTTCTGCACCTTTCCCACCTCTCTTTGTCTAATGGGGATGGAAGGGAGGCTCTCCAAGAAGGCTTCTCAGATGACCTCATCTAGACAGCCTCTATCTGTCTTATCACACAGCTTTACTCTCTACATGGTGCTGACTTACCACTACCAGAGACTGCCACATTCATTTGTTTCTATTCATTCGTCTGTCTATCTACCCACATTAAAAATGTGCCAGGAGGCAAGGCCCAAGTTGTTGTGCTATTCTCCATATCCAGCCCACAGAAAGAATTTCTTCCAGAACACAGTAACTGCCGGGGTGATGTTGGCTAAATGACAGAGTTACAAATTCCCTCTATAGTGGTGTATCAACAAGCCTCTAGTTTCCTCCAAAAATCTAACGTCTGGATCTTTCCACAGCTTTGCTTCACATTTCTGCATTAGACAACAGGCCCTGGTGTTGCTGTTACTTAAAGCACTTGGGCAGCATCAGAGATGAGAAATGGAGCCTCCAGGAGTCCAGTTTTTCTTCAAAGATACCTTTCCTTACTCCATACTTCTTAAGTCTCCTGGCATCAGAGTGGTACAAGCTAAAACTCTCCAAAGAGGTCCAATGGGATTGCAGGAAACCACAAAGCAAAGACCATCTAAAGAAGGAAAAGTCCCTTTGAAAGCATGTCCCTTACTGTGATATGAATGTTCACTTTAACAACTATGTAGGATCACCAGGAGTCAATGCCACTTCCTCATACACCCGTGACGTGCACAGTACAGTGTGTGATTTGGGACTCCGAGCATAGGGCTAGTCTGAGTTGAAATTCTGGCTCCATTACAAATCTGCCAGGTTTGAGTGGCTTATCTTCTCTGTCTCTGCAAACTGGAGAAAATGATTAAATCTAACTCATAAGATGATTGTGAAGGTTCCATGAAGCATTCCATGTGAAGCACTTATCACAGGACCTGGAGTACAGTGAAGGGCTCGGTAAACAGTAATAAGAGTTCATTATGATTATATTTATTAATGATGATAATTATGAGTGACCCTTCATCTTATCACCTTTTACACTGAATTCGACAATTTTTAGAGTCTGGTGTGTGGACTGTGTGGGCCAGGGATTATATGGCATGCAAAGATAATGTACAAGGCTTGAATTTTACAGTTTTTGGTTTAAGGAGAAGAAGAAAAGGTAAGCGGGCTTTTCAATTCTCATTCTGTCTCCTCCCAGCATTCTTCCTGGCTGTAGGTATTAGCACAGTCCCCCTGACGACTGACATTAATAAAGCCACCATCTATGCTGTGGAAGACATACATCATCGTTCAGCCTTTCTGCATTTTTCCTTCTCCCATGTTAAGAGAAAGCCAGGCCAGGGAGGAAAGTCACCCACCCACACTGCTGTTTTCTGGAACCAGGAGCCCGAGTCAACAGTAAAGGGATTGGGCCAGAGCCAGCTACTGTGTGGCCAGCGGCTGAGCAATCTTATACCTCTGAGGCCCCCCTGAGCGGGGTCGTTGTCCCATAAGCTCCATGCCAGGGAAGGGGCAGCATGCCCAAGCCCCCAAAAGTTTTCTCATGGCAGGAGAAGAAAGGAAAGCTATCAGCTTCAATAGCTGCACACAGAGGGTTCAATCAGCAGAGAGTCCCCCTCATTCAAGTAACATGAGACCTGGGAGGAAAAGGCAAGAGCTGGAATCCAGTTGGGGTGTTTTCTTTTTCTCTCTCTCTTTCTTTCTTTTGCCAAAGCTCATACTGGACATGGGGGGAGGGAGGACATGGGAAGAGCTGCATGACACAAAAGACACTGCTCCAAGGTAATGCCAGTTTCGTACCTTACAGTTACTGGGTTGGGGCCTCTTCCCAGATCTCAGTAGATGAGAGGAAAGGCTGTTTTCAAAGCCATTTATTCAATGAGAGCAAAGCCTCAGGAATCAATGACAGGGTTGGGTAGGGGTTTTGCTGCATTTGGAGAGAGAGGCAAAAATTAATGATAAGGCGTAAAGATGTTAAAGAGGTAAAAACATACAGTAAAGTGGGATGGGAAAAGACCGGTCATTTAATAGCTGGTGGGGAGTTTTCCCCTGGAGGGACCGTATTTGTAAGAGGTTCATGTCCCGAGGCTGCTGTGGTGGAAGGTTCTGTCAGGCAACAGTGAGATCAGAAGATAGCCAAGCATCTCTGCATGGGAAGTTAACAGGAATTTAGAGCTGGACGGGGCAGCAACAGATCAAGTGAGAACAGCATTAGGGAGGCAGAGCACAAAGCAGGAAGTGACCATGGAGAAATTCTGGCATATTTTTAAAAGATTTGATGTCTAATGTGCACATTTAAGTTGTTTTCAATTTCACAATGTCAACATCTCTGCCATTTTGACTTGGATGGAGCAAGATCTGCCGAGCACACCCATGCCTGGTGAGGACGCATTGGGATGGCCAGGTCAGGGGCCATGTTTCTGAGCTGGGAGGCAGAGACACAGAACAGCCCCAGATGCAAGAACTGAGTGTATCTGACATCTGCTAAGGGCAGGACCCTGTGCCACAGAACCTTGTTCACACAGCCTTGCCTCTCTCCTCTATCTCCAGTCCCAGAATCTCCAGGCAAACACGAATCCTCAAGGAAGAAACAATACTTCTGCATGCCGGGTGGGAATCTGCACCAAATTTCAGGGTAATGTGGGTTAAGTACACACAAAGCAAAACGTGGCTCATTGAGAACTTCCCAAAGAGTGTATCCAACAGGCAAAGGGGGTTTGGGGTCTCCCCAGGCCTTCTCTTTACATGCTCTTGGAAAAATGAAGAAGAGGGAAGAGAAAGAACTGAGGAAGAAAGGAGCCAGGTGGCAGGTGCATCAGGCAAAGCTCTGGGACAGGAATTGGTGGGACAAGGACCTACTGGACCATTGGTGCACAGCTCCAGGTCTGGCTCCAAGGCTCCTGCTGTGCCCGTCAGGAGCTGGACTCCAGACAGACCTCTTTCAACTGCAAGTTGGCTTAAGCACAAAAAGGACTCTTTGGCCCAGGAAGCCCACAGCATGGAAGAGGGAGGAACAAGCGCAGATTCAGGATCGACTGGTGCAGAGACTCAAATATCACAGGACTGCCATCTCCCCCACCCCTCCCTCTCATCCCCATCTCCTTTTGTTCCTCTCTTGGTGTGCCTACTTCATTCTTTTCTACCAAAGAGAATTTGTCCATCAGGTTTTCATGTTAGCTTTAAGAGGATGACAACTTGCAGAAACCAACAAAATACACCCAGAGATTGTGCTGATGCCAAGCTTTTTGACTTCCTTCTTTGTGGGGTTGGTGGCACCCCTAAAAAGGGCTCAGAGGAAACAGGTGTGGAGGACACTCAGTCTAAGCAAACCTGGGCTAGGAGAAATCCTTGTAGGCAGGGAAGTAATGCCCATGTGGGGACAGTCCCAGCTCTCATTCTTCTGTGTAAATCTGAGCACATCAGTGTCCCTTTCCAGCCCACCTTTGTTAAAGCTTTTCAACTCTCTCCCTGTTCTTCCCATCCAGCCCTTCACAAAGCTTGAGAGTCCTGGTGGGACCTGATGCTCCAGTTTGCTCACTTGTGGTGCCATCCTCTGAACCCCTGGCTTGCAGTGACAGCCTCATCGGCCATATTAGTTCCTGAACACGCCACTCTCACCCCTCACAAGGCCACTGCAGGTGCCATGATCTCCACCACAGACCCTCTTCCTCCTGCTCCTACCCAGGTCTGCCCTACTAGTTGGCCAGTATAGTTCCTATGTATTATCCACATCTCAACCCGGCCATTACTGACCACCTTCCTCCTGGACCTCTCCAATTAAGCGTAATCTCTTTGTCATATGTTCATAAGTCACTGTGAAGTGGTTGGAATACTTGTATCCTCATAGACTCAGGTCGAAATTTAATTGCCATTGTCACGATATATTTTTTTAATTTCAGATTAATATGAGAGTACAAATGATTAGGGTACATTGTTTGTGTTTGTTAGGCAAAGTCCAAGTTGTAGTTGAGCCCTTCACCCAGGAGGTGAGCTGCATGTCCTTACATTGCTGTTGAAATACAATGAAGAGATGAAACCATTCAAAGGTGATGAGAGCCCTGACTTCATGAATGGTTTAATGCCATTATTGCAGGGACCGGTTCATCATCATGGGGAGTGGGTTCGTTATGGCAGGAGTGGGTTTCTTATAAAAGAATGAGTTCAACTCCCTTTTTTCTCCTTCTTGTTCTATCATCTTCTGCAATGAGATACCACAGCAAGAAGGCCCTCACCCGACGCAGCCCTTGATCTTGGTCTTCCCAAAAAACAGAACTGTGAGGAATAAATTTCTGTTTATTAAAATTATCCAGTTTCTGAAATTCCATTCTAGCAGTGGAAAACGGACTAAGATATATTGTTATTGTGTAATGTTTTTCAATGCACCCATCGTATCTGTAACTGGTGTGTTTCAGTCGTTCTGTGATTAACATAAGCTCCACGAGGGCAGGAATTGTGTCTCTTTTGTTCACTATTATTTCCCCAGCACCAGATACACGGCCTGGCACATAATAACTTTTTTTGACTAAATGAACATTTACTAAATGAATTGACTAAGATGAAAATGAAAACAAATTGATAGATGAACTGAAGAGAATGGAGGGCGAGCGTAATAATCAAGAATGACGGCCTTCAGGCAGTGTACATTTTCTTTTAAATTAAGGAGGAGGGGTATTTACATTGCTCTGTGTACGTGACTGACATTGAGCTAGCCATTTTACACTTGATTTAAAATCAGACCATCCTGATTCTAATGCCCATGGTCTGATGCTCTTTGCAAACAAAATGATGAGTTAGACACCAAGGGAATTGGAAAGTGAAGAAGAGCCACTTCTTCAAAGACACTTATATTGTACGGGACCAGTGGACATTTCGTTTATATAACAAACACTTAGATATTACTTGCTATGCAGGCATGATTCTAATGCTTTACAAATATTAACTCATGTAATATTAACCTGACGAAGTAGCTTCTGTTATTATCAAAAATGTCTCTTGGAGTGGCAGAGATCAAGTAACTTGCTGAAAGCCACACACATCCAGAAGGTTGTAAAATCAAGATCTGAACCCAAGCCTGTAGCTCCAGGCATATGTGCTTACCTAGCACTCATGTAACTTTCACCATTAAAAAAACACCCAGAGCTTATCCAAACATTCAAAAGATTATTTTCCTCTGTCACAAATAAGGGAGAGGAGTTTAGATTTTATTAAAATGGAGTAAGCACATTGTACTCTGTCTTTCAACTCATGAAACTAAAAACCCTGGATAAGATGCACAGAGCAGCCAGCATAGGACTCTGGAAAGGAATTAGTAGCAGGCAGATTAGGGCAGGAAACCACAATACTAAGCACCAGCAGGTGAGTAATAAGCTCCTCATGCCCCTACCTGAGTCATCTCCTGACTCAGATTCCAAAGTTCTGAGTCCTAAACCTCAGAACTGCAGATGGACAGCAGACAGGCAGGACTCTGTAAGAGCTCTGTCACTGGTCCCAGGAGCGGGAAAGGAGGGGCCCTCTGAATAAGAAAGAGTGGGGGAGACCCGGTTTGCTCATTTTTTGTTGTTTTCACTTTCCCTCACCCCAGCCCCCAGGCAATCACATGTTGGTAGCAGTGGCAACGGAACAGGCACCTGAAACCTGGATAGATGGGAGCACTCCTTTCTGACCAGAGAGACTGGCTCCAAGAACATGGACATAGGGCCCACTGTTCTTCGTCTCTCTGTATATCCTCTTGCCACTTAGACCCAGAAGCAGACACATTGTGGGAAGGGAATGGCAGAGAGGGGAAATTAAGTCACAGATTTCTAGTCTGAAAACCAGAGTATTCATGGGAGACAAGTAGTATCAGGGAGGTGACAGCAGACTTGAGAAAATGATACCAAACCATCTTGTATGAACTCCTTTGCTCACCTAAGCTGTATATATATGGATCTGAGCCCAAACAACAAACCAGACTGTTTAAGAACTGAACGATATGATAAGCCACTGTTACGTTCTCAAACTGGAACCTGAATGGCATTGACACGGGACAGACAGATCGAATAGCACCACAAAGCTTTGAAAGACAGACTAACACTGATATAATAGCTCAAAAGAGGCAGGTGGAAACTTGTAGGGTGAATAAAATATGGTTGTCTGCCCACTAAAATGAACAAATGAATGGCATTCTTCACATGATTTACTTTTAGTTTGTAAGGGTATTTAAGTTAGCGTTCAAAATGTCCAGCTCTACCGGTGGGATTTGACAGCAGAATATCTCACGATAAGTTCTCAGGTCCCAGACATGGGTCCCTGGGCTTCTCATCTCTGAAGCATAGCAGCAGCTCTATGGGAAGACTAAAAGCCTCCCTAAGGATGATCCTTCCAAGGCTGTTCAGCTCAGAGCCTTCACGGGAGACAAGGCTGGCATGACCCCCATCACATGGGAAGCTGAGAGGCCAAGATTCAAGTTGAACAAGAAGGAAGTTGTAGAGGTTGTGACCACTGTGGAGACAACACCCATGGCAGATGGAGGCATCATGGACTGTGTGGAAACTTCTTGAGGCCTCCAGACTTTCAAGACCATTTTTGCAGAACACATCAGCAATTGAGAGCAAAAGGTAGTTCTACAAGACCCATCATAAATCTAAGAAGAAGCCCTTCACTGAGTACTGCAAGAAAGGGCAGGCTCAGGATGGCAATAAGCAGCTGTGGAAGAACCTCAGCAGCATGAAAAGTACTGCCAAGGCAGCCTCATCCCTGTTCTCACCCAGATGCACCTGCTTCCTCTGCACCAGAAGGCCCACCTGATGGAGATGAATGGAGGCACCATGGCAAAGAAACTGGACTGGACTCAGCTGAGGCTGGAGCAGCAGGTCCATGTGAACCACAAGAGTGGGCAGGACAAAAAAACTATGTCATCAGTGTGACCAAAGGCAAAGCTTACAAAGGGGTTACTGTTGTTAATACACCAAAAACTGCCCAAGGGCTGCTCAAGGTCTCCTATGTTGGGGCATGGTAACCTGCCCTATGGCTTTCTCGGTGGCATGGCAGGGCAGAAAAGCTACCGTCACTACACTGAGAGCCACAGGAAGATCTATTAGACCAGCCAGGGCTACATCATCAAGGATGGCAAACTGATCAAGAACAGTGCCTCTCCCAGCAAACGTCAAGCAACATTGACAAGAGCATCCATCCACTATGGTGAAGTGATCGACAGCTTTATCATGCTGATAGGCTGTGTGGCAGAAACTAAGAAAGACAGCTCTCCCTCCACAAGTCCTTACTGGTATAGACCCAACACCAGGCATTAGAGAAGACTGAGCTTCAGTTCATCAACGCCACCTCCAAGTTTGGCCATGGCTATTCTAAGACTGTGGAGGTAAGACAAGATTCATGGGACCACTTAGGAAAGACAAGATTGCCAAGGAAGAAGGAGCTTAACATCAGAAACAGATTGTTCAGCTGGTGGGATCTCAGTAACAGTTGCTTGCCTGTAGGAGAAAAGAAAAATCTGTGATACAAACAGCCAAAATCTCAATATTTGGGACACCAACCTAGAGAGGAAACAGATGCTGGAATTTTCAGACTTGGACTTTACAGAATCTATTTTAAACACGATCCAAAAAATACAGGTGAATGATCATTTTAAAATGAAAATATAGAAAGTTTCATCAGATATAAAAATTTACAAGAGATTTTTAAGCACATAAAAATATCAGAATTGAAAAAGACAATAACCAAAATGGACCATTTACTGAATGGACTCAGAAGCAGAATAGAAATGAAAGAAAAAAGAGTTGGAGAACTTAGAGATAGATCAAGAGAAATATTAAATCTAATTAACAGTGAGCACAGAGATCGAGGGAAGAAAGGATGAACAAAGAACTTGGGGCAACGTCAAAAAGTCTAGCATTCAGAATCTTTCAATGAGATAATAGAGAAACAAAGAAATAACAAAATAATAGTGGGAAATCTCGCAACACATGAAAGTCAAACAGCTTCTCGGCCTGGTCTGTGCACCCGGCCACTCCCACCAGCCATGAGCTCCACATAGTTCAGTCAGGGGCCCTAGTACAGGCTCTCAACTGAGGTCAAAAGCCAGCCTCTGTCCAGACAGGACCCTCAGAAGGAGGCTGGATGCCAGAGCTGGGTTGAGGAGCTATTGGCCCCTCTATCAGCCCCACCTTCCAGAAGGGTTTGAAGGATGGCATTATCTTACACCACACACTTGTAAACAAGCTGCAGCCAGGTCAGTGCTCAAGATGAACTGCTCCATGCATGACTAGAACCAGCTAGAAAACTTCTCCAACTTCATCAAATCTGTGGTCAGCTACTGCATGAATCCTGTGGACCAGTTTGAGGCCAACAACCTATTTGAGAGGGTGGAAACACGATGCAGGGGCAGGTGTCTCTCCTGGCTGGGAAGACCATGACAAAGGGGCTGCAGACAGGTGTGGACATGGGTGTCCAGTACTCAGAGAAGCAGGAGTGGAACTTGGATGATGCCATCACGGAGGCAGGCCAGTGCACCATCAGACTGCACATGGGCACCAACAAGTATGCCAGCCAGGTGGACACAACAGCTCCTGGAACCAGACAGCACATCTGTGATATCAAGGTAGGGAATGACAAGTGTGACAGCTCCTCCATGCCCCTGTGAATAGGCAATACACAGGGCACCAACTAGAGTGGCCAGCTCTTTGGCCTGGGCAGCAGACATATGATCCCAAGTACATCCCACAAGGTTCAGCTGCCCACAGGGCTCCACTGGGTACTGCGGAAGCCCTGGGCTATCCCCCTGCTACCTGGAGAAGGCTGGCTACTGAGGCACCTATGCCTGCTTCTCCCCTCACATCATCCTGTCTGGGTTTGGGGGTTTTTCTGTGTTTTCATCTTTCTTTCTTTTTCTTTTCTTTTTTAACATGTTCAGTGCTACCAACAGATGGCCTGTGGGTGGCTGCATGGGATATGAAGCAGCAGATCTAACCTGCCTTGCAGGACTGAACCTCCAGGCTAAGGGGGTTCATATAGGTGGTGGACTGAGTCGTGTAGAAGAAAAGAGTAGGCAAGGAGGGGAACTGGCCCCAAATGGTTTCTGGTTTCAACTCCTTCTCTTCTCTTCTGCCTACCAATCAGTTTATGGTTTCTGTGTTCACAGAAGTTTTAGGAAGTTTTAATGAAAAAGAATCCCCCCCCCCACCGGGGAATAGGACAGGGATGGTGGAAGGGTGCTAGGAAGTAGGTCCCTTGGTAGACAGGCCATAGTCCTACATTATTTTGGGATCCTGAGCCCCAGGATTTCCTTAGGACCCTCAGAACAATTGCCCAGGGGCCTCATGAGGAAATCGAGGCCCATGCATGACAGTGGAGTTCTGAGTGGTTGAGGCACAAAGCCAGACCCTTCCCCAAGCTTGTCCTGACTACCCATGGGGCTTCATAGGTTTTATTTTTATTTATTAATTTTTTTAAGACAGAATATCACTCTGTCCCAAGCTAGAGTGCCGAGGCATCAGAAACCTCAAACTCCTGGGCTCAAGCAATCCTTCTGCCTCAGACTCCTAAGTAGCTGGGACTACAGTTGCCCACATAATACCTGGTTAATTTTTTCTACTTTTAGTAGAGATGGGCTCTCACTCTTGGTCAGGCTGATCTTGAACTCCTGGGCTCAAGTGGTCCTCATGCCTAGGCCTCCCAGAGTGCTAGAATTACTGGAGTAAATCACTGTGCCAACCTGGCCATCTCAGTAGGTTTTAAACAACCCCCAGCTCCCTTCTCCCCTTTCTGGGTCTGACCTGTCTCCTGCCTACCAGTACTGAGCAAGGATACCCCATCAGACCCCCAGGCCAATAATATATAATATTTATTCATATATTATTTAGAATAAAACATGATATTTATTATTCTGAATAAAAAATATACTAATATTCTAAATAGTATATGAATAAATAATAATATATTCTAAATAATATATGAAGTATCAAAAGAAATTGGAAAATATTTTGAAGTAAACAGAATGAAAATATAGGATATCAGAATTGGTGGGAAACAGCTCATGCAGAGCTATAAGTGATTATATTAGAAAATAAGAAAAGTCTCAAGTCAACAGTCTAGGATTCCACCATATGAAATCTGAAAAAAAAAAAAGAACAAAATAAACCCAAAGCAAGAAAATAATAGATAACAGCAGAAGTCAATTAAATTGAAAATAAAAAACTAATAGAAAAAAATTAATGATCTATAAAATTGATAGATCTCTAATAAAATTGGCAAAGAAAAAGAGAGAAGACATAATTCTCAATATTAGGAAGCAAAGTTGGACTATCACAACATAGCCACAGACATTAAAAAAGTATTAGAGAAATATTATTAACAACTCCATGCACACAAATTTGACAATTTGAATGAAATGGACAAATTCCTTTAAAGACACCTACTATCATAATTCAACCAAGAAGAAATAGATAACTTAATTAGGACTACATCTATTAAACAAATTTTTAGTTCAAAACCCTCTTAAAAAGGAAACTTCAAGTCCAAAGTCATAGGAAATTCAACCCAGAATTCAAAGAAAAACGTTTTCAATTCAACACAATATTTTCCAGAAAATAAAAAAGAAGGAACACTTCCAGACTCATGAAGATAAGAAAATTCCTTAACAAAATAGCAGCAAATGAAGTCCAGCAACACATTAAAAAAAAAAAAAAAAATACACTGTGATCAAATAGGTTAATGCCAAGAATGTCAGGATGACCTAATATATGAAAAGAATTTAATGAAATGCATCATATTAGTAGACTAAACACAAGAACACATAAATTTATGGGAAAAATCAGAAAGACCAGCATTCACTTAAAATAAAAACTCTCGTCAATTTGGGGACAACGAGCAAACTTCCTTAATGTGATAAAGGGCATCCAAAAACAAACAAACAAACAAACAAACACACATGCTGACAAAATAATAAAAACTAAATGTTTTTTCCCCTAAGATCACAGGACCAATGCCAGGTCGTCCACTCTCATCACTCCTATTCAACTTTATGCTTGAAGTTTTAATCCATGCAATAAATCAAGCAAAATAAATAAAAGGCATACAAATTGGAAAAAAAAAAGAAATTAAACTGTCCCTATTCATAGATACCATATTGGTCTATGAACAAAAAAAGGAATAGAATCCAGGAGAAAGTTTCTCTGAGGGTTTAATAATAATAATAAATTAATTTACCAAAAATATTAAATTTTGATATGTTATTGATCAAAAATTGAAAACTGACATTTAAAAAGCAATTACATTTAAAATAGCTCCAAAATATGAAATGTCTATGTATATATTTAACAAAGCATATACAGACTCTATATGTTGAAACCTATAAAATTATTGTGAAATCAATCAAAGAAGCTCTAAGTAAATGCAAAGACAGACCATATTCAAGGATTAGAACACTCAAGATAGTAAAAATATAAATGATCACCAACTGATCTATAGCTCTGATATCATTCCAATCAAACTCCTGTCAGAGATTTTTGGTAGATATAAGCTGATCACAAAAATCATACAGAAAGGTAAAACAATTACAATAGCCAAAGTACTTTTAAAAAATCATGAAGATGAGAAGATTTACACTATCTAATTTTAACATTGCTATAAAGGTACAGTAATGATTACAGTGTGGTATTGGTAAAAAAAATATACATACAGGTAAATAGCAAGGAATACAGAACCTCTAAATAAATTCACACAAATATGTACAGCGAATTGGTTGTAAACAAAAAAGGTAATTCAGGGCAGCGCCTGTGGCTCAAAGGAGTCTGGCGCCAACCCCATATACCAGAGGTGGTGGGTTCAAACCTGGCCCCAGACAAAAACTACAAAAAAAAAAAATAAATAAAATAAAATAAAATAAAAATTATTTTTTAAAAAGAAAGGTAATTCAATGGAGGAAAGAAAAGATTTTCAACAAGTAGCGTTAGAATAACTAGACATCCAAGTATTAAAAAAAAAAAAGAAAAGTCAACCTTAACCTTACACCTTATATAAAAATTAGCTAAATATGGATCTAGATTTAAATGTAAGTTACATAACATGGGGCTTCATAGGTTTTATTTTTCCAGAAATAAAATTCAGAATTTTATTTTTCAGAAATAAAACACAGAAAAATTCATTAGCACTAATACACAAGTTCAGCTAATTGCAAGATATCAGATAAATACACAAAAATCAAATGTATTTCCATGTACTGGCAATGAATATGAAAATAAAATTACATCAATTATTCCATTTACAATAGCATCAAAAACATAAAATACTTAGGAATAAACTTAACAAAAGAAATGAAAAACACTAAAAAATAAGAACTACTGTTGAGAAGAAGTAAAGAAGACCTAAATAAATGCAAAGATGTCCTGCTGGCATGAATGAGAAGCTGGAATATGTTTAAGATCTCAGAACTTCCCAAATTCATCTACAGATTCAATGCACTCTGATGGCTTCCTCATGGAAAATGACAAGATAATTCCAAAATTCATATGGAAATGCAAGAGTCCAAACAATACTGAAAGGAAAAAGTTGGAGGACTCATCCTTCCAAATTTTAAAACATACTGCACAGATACAGTAATCATGACTTTGTGATGCTGCCATAGGATAGGCTCCAGGTCAACAATGAAATAGATAGACTCGAGAGTCCAGAAATAAGCCCTCAACTTCATTAGCAATGATTTTTAACAGGGTACTAAAACAATTCAATGGAGGGAGAAGCCTTTTTAACAAATGATATTGGGACAACTGGCTTACTGCAGGCAAAAGAATAAAGTGGGAATTCTTTCTTTATACCAAGAACCCTTTAAACCCTTTCTTTAGACCACACACAAAAATTAACTCAAAAGGATCATAGCCCCAAATGTAAGAGCAAAAACTATAAAACACTTAGGGGATAACACAGGCATAAATATTTGCGACTTTGGATTAGGCAATGATTTCTCAGGTATGACACTAAAAGCACAAGCAATAAAATAAAAATATATACATTGGACACTTTCAAAATTAAAGACTTCAGGGATTCAAAGGACACCAGTAAGAAAGTGAAAAGATGATGTACAGGATGGGGGTAAATTTCTTCAAAGCACATATTTGATAATGGATTAGCATCCAGACTAACTAAAGAATGCTTTCAATTCAATGATAAAAGGATAAATAACACAATCTAAAAATGGACAAAGAATTAAAACAGATGTTTCTTCAAAGAAGATATGCAAACAGCCAATAAGCACATGTACAGACATTCAGCTTCATTAATCATTTGAAAATACAAATCAAAGCCACCATGAAATGCTACTTCACAGCTATTAGGACTTCTGTTATCAATAAGATAGACAACAATAAATGTTGACAAAGATGTACAGAAACTGGAAGTTTTGCATTGCTAGTGGAAACATAAAATGGTGCAGCCACTGAGGAAAACAGTTTGACACTTTCTCAAAAAGTTCAATGTAGAGATTCCAAATGACCTAGCAATTCTGCTCCTTAAGAACTCCATTCAAGAGAATCGAAAACATATATCCACATAAAAACTTATGCATAGGGTGGCACCTGTGGATCAAAGGTGTAGGGCACTGGCCCCATATGCTGGAGGTGGCAGGTTCAAACCCAGCCCTGGCCAAAAACTGCAAAAAAAAAGAAAGAAATTAAAAATTAAAAAAAAAACTTACACATGAATGCTCCTAACAGCATCATTCATAAGTGGAAACAACCCACATGTTCATTAAATGGTCACAGAGGGAAGGGAAGAGAAGGGAGTGAACAGTAATGGATATGGAGTTTCCCTTTGGTGTGATGTTCTGGTGTGATGTTCTGGAATGATGTTCTGGTGATGAATATACTAGAAGTGATTAAATTTTTCTAGGGTGAATTTTATGGCATGAGAATTATTTTTCAATTTCTTTTTTTTTTTTTAAATAGAAACTCTGAATTGTACTATTATCTCATGAAGAATTTAAATCCATAAATTAATACCACCACCACCCCCCATGCAAATACACACATTAAACCTTCAGGGCCAGATGGGTGCACTGGTACATTTTTCCAAATACATAAGGAAGAAGTTTAATATAACTGATGTTACTATTTCTCAATTTCTTAAAGTGGTCAGAAGCTGTGAACGATTTACCAAAGAGGATATAGAGATAGAAAACTAGCATACAAAAAAGTGCTTACAACCATTAATCGTTAAGGAAATGCAATTTAAAACCACAATGAGATATTTATTACACATCTATTAGAATGGCTAAAACTAAAATGTAACCGGGTAATAACAAGTTCTGGTGAGAGTGTGGAGTTCACTTACTTCTCTCTGTCACTGGTGGTGATGCAACATGGTATCATCACTCAGAAATCATTTTGCCAGGGTGGTGCCTGTGGCTCAAAGGGGTAGGGCGCTGGCCCCATATGCCGGAAGTGGTGGGTTCAAACCCCGCCCCAGCCAAAAACTGCAAAAAGAAAAGAAATCATTTTGCTAGTTTCTTATAAAGTTAAACAGATACATATCATACAACCCAGCCATTCCACGTCGTGTTTACTCCTCTCAAAGAATATGAAACCATATATCCATATAAAGACCAATCATGTCAATGTTAATAGACAATTTATTTGGAATAGCTGAAAGCTGAAAACAACACAAATATCCTTCAATGAGTAAATGGATAAATTTTGGCACCTCCTTGCTGTTGCTCTATTCAGCCATAAGAAGTAATGCCCTATGTAACAAAATGGATTAATTTCAAAGACTTAACACTGGATGAAAAAACAAGCTTCAAAAAATCACATTTATGTTTCCATTTATGTGGCAATCTGAAAAAGACAAAAATAATGGATGGAGAACAGATCAATGGTTGCCAAGGACGGATGGATGGAGGATTTGACTGTAAAAGAGCGTCACAAGGAGGCTTTGGGATCATGATGGACTCCTCACTGGGGGGGGTGGCTATGAGAATCCACGCTTGTGTTCCAACTTTTCAAACCATACACACCCACCTGCCTATCCGCACCCTACACAGTTTAAAACACACACACACAAAAATAAATAAATAAATAAATAAATAAATAAATAAATAAATAAATAAAATAAATAATAATAATAAAGTAAATAAGTAAATGGTGCAGGCCAGATAATCCCTGGCTTCAGAAGATGCCAACATGTTATAATTCCTTCATAAGGAGATTTGTAATCTAGCTGAAAAGACAAAATTAACAAATTTAGCTATCACTAAAAATAACACTAATTCCTATCATTTATCAAGCATTTACCCTGTGCCAGGCGCTTTACCAATACCTTCTGTCATCTAATCCCCTCAACATTATTATGAGGTAGATAAATAGTGTCAAAGCCAAGACTGACTCCAACGCCCCGGCTACAGGCACATGTAACCAGGAGACCCGTATAACTATTTCCTTCTCTTTAGGGTCTCTTTCAGAAACTGGAGTTCCAGGAACACAGTGGCATGTCATTTGTCACACCTGGCTTGTTGCTTATGAAGATGTAAGGGTGTTTTTTTAAGTGTGTATTCCTCATCATGACAACAGAACCATCTCAGCAAGAACTTAAGTGATGGTTCATGTGCGTTCATCATTTCTTGCTGCCATGTGGTACCCGACACCAAATGGCTCCTGATCTAAATAGAAATTGTTGGCAACTTCTCCCCGTGAGGAATGAGAGGTAATTGTCTAGTCTGAAAAATTAGATTGGGACAATCAGAAAAGTAGTTAAGGCTTAGCCAGGACTGCAGAAACGCCCCTATAAAGGAAAAATATTGTCAGCATGCTGGAAGCTGGAGACTACTAATGTTACTAAGCCCTGAAAATAAACTCAGTGCAGCATCTACAGTCAGTGACAACTTTCAGCATAATTAAAATACAAGTGTTTTCTAAGAAATAGAATCTCCAAGGTTGGGGGAGAAGATCCAGTCCTCACTAAAATCCATTCCCCTGATCAGAAACTCCCACCAATGCCTTTTTGTTCACCAAGTGAAGTACCAAGAACCAGGAACCTTATCTGGACCCCAGAGCCTTCTCCATCCTGCCTTCCTGGACCACACAGCAGGAGAGTCCTGCCACCTCCCCCACGTTACTTCTCACAGCATCAGGCACTGGGAGAGGAAGGCTTTCCCAGTTCCACGTTTCCTGGGGAAGAACTCTTACTGGCTCCCCCTTGGTCAGATGACCAATCAACTGTGACCAGTGTGGTGGACACAGCTTTAAAGTGCAGTGAGAGTGGAGCAGAAAAGACAAAGCCATGTTTTCAATTCAAAAAGAATCCTTTCCTGACCAGCCCTATGACTCTCCTCCTTCTTTAAATTCCTTGTCATAACTGACATTTACTAAACACTTAAAATCTACCAAGCACTTGAGACCATTTTCACCTGATGCTCAATGAGATGTGTTGTTATGCCCATTTTTAATTAGGCAAGGTTGAGATACATAAATGTTACATACTCAAAATTACAGATAGATCAGGACCTGTGCTGTGACCATAGTACATTATTGCTAATTCTTAGAATACATGCTATCTGATCAACTCTTTCAGTGCTAACATACACTTTAAGGCTACTTATCATATCCCATTTCTCCAGCTAGTCTGTAGGTGGAAGCCTGGTTTTCTCACTCTCCTTATACCCCACACCTTAGCCCCAGACATGCCCTGCAATCAAGGCCCGAGGGTGCCAGGGCCCCAGGTGAGATGCGATCAGAGAGCCTGCCAAGGATGGAACAGATGGGTCTGCTAAATAGTGAAATCAAGTCTCTGCCACAGTAATGGCAATAAGCATTCCACATAAAATAATTACTTCCAGTTTGCTTGGCAGGTTGGATGAAGTCCGAGGGAAGGTTAATTTATCTTTCACAGCTTTGAGCCTTCAAGCTGTGGTTTCTCAAGTGAAAAGGATCTCTTTTCAATGACTCTTTGCAAGATCCATTTAGTCACAACAGAACTACCTCCTCCCCAATGAGTTGCAAGTCTATTTGGAGTCTATGTGCTGGCCTAGGACCAGAATTAGGGAGGGCATTATTTAAGTCACATGGAGATTTACGTCTATAGCAAAGGTCTGTGGTGTAGTAGGTAGAATACTAAAATAGCTGCAAGTTCTAGATACCAGTTGGTTGTATCATATAAAATCTGTGTAATGATTTTCTCATGTGTGGAATGGGTATAACAATATTTGACTAATCTATTTAAGGACTATAAGGAATATTACATGAGACAAAGTTTATTAAATAAAACTTGGAATGGTTAAATGTGCTTAGAAACTTCCAGGAACAAAATCCAGGGATAGGTGGGACCTTAGGATCTATACTCAAATGGCAGACCTACTGGTCTCCCCTGCATGTTAAAGCTTCCATCCTTCTTTCAAACCCCTGTGTTCCTCTCCTTAGGCTCCAAATGTTAAGGCTCTTGCATTGGGGGATTAGAAGAACCAGTATTTTTGTGTGTCTTTGATAACCAAATACCTACTGTCATTGAGTGGCAAAGGTCTAATGTTGGTAAGAATTTGGTGTCATTATTATAAATATCTGACCCAACATAACCCAGTCCCTTTTTCAGAGAAATTACGTTTGCTAGGGCAATACCTGGTGGCCAGAGAAATGAAGCAACAGTCCAAAAATTTCATCCCCCAAATGCCTTATATGGTGCCTCAAAAAGACACACTCGTTCTTAATTCAGTCTTTCTTACTCCACCTGGGTCAGAAACTAGTAGTAACAAAGGTAGTCGTTTCACACACTGGGAAGATAAATATGTAATAGTAATGTTTTTAGATTTGTCAGTGATGGAAGACATCCAAAATTCTTCCTAAAATATACAATCATAATTGCAAAAAATAAAAAAGGAAAAATATTTTAGTTAATTTTAGTTGGAGAATGGTTTTAGCCCTTGTATTCTAAGATGACGTGCTGTTTTAGTTTCCTTGGTAGCTGTACTCTGTTCTGTGAATAGCGGTTTCCGTGCATAATATCACTCCCTGCTCCTCCCTCCTCTGCCAAATTCATGTAGTTTTCTAGATATAGGATTCTTGGCTGACAGTTCTTTGATTTCCAATATTTGAAAAATGTTGCATCATTTCATTCTGGCCTCCATGGTTTCAAATGAGAAATCCACTATTACATGAATTGGTGTTTCTATGTAAATAATTTGTTGTTTCTCTGCGCTTGCTTTCAAATTTTTTTTCTTTGTCTTTATTTTTCAGAAGTTTAATTATGATATGTCTTGGTATAAACTTTTTCATATTTGTTCTATTTGGGATTATCTCAACTTCTTGAATATATAGGTTTACAATTTTTGCCAAATTTAAAAGTTTTAAGCTATTATTTCTCTTCAAATACTTCTTCATTTCTACTCTCTTTCATTTCTTGCAAGGAAAGGTCAGGTGTTTTGTGGTTATCTCATAGGTACCTGAGACTGTTTATTTTTCTTTTAGGCTATCTTCACTCTCTTGTCTAGATTGATAAATGCTACTGATCTGTCTTCAAATTTACGTATTCTATCCTCTGTCATCTCTGTTCTCCTATTGAGACCACACAGTGAGTGTTTTGTTATTATGTTTTTCAGTTTTGTAATTCCATTTTGTTCTTTTTAATAACTTCTAATATTTTTTGCCAGTTTATTATTTGTTTCAAGGGAATTTATAAGTGCTTGTTCAAGCATGTTTAAGATGGCTGCTCTAAAATCCTTGTCATACTATTCCAACATCTGATTGATCTTGGTATTGATATCTGTTGATTGTCTTTTCTTATTCCACTTGTGATTTGGCTGATTCTTGGTAAGATGCATAATTTTTATTATGTCCTGGACATTTTATATATTATAGTATGAGGCTATAGATGCTGTTTACTTTTCTTTTTTACGAAGGAAGTCCTCCTGTGTGGTATGGTGCAGAAGCTGGTGGATTTATCTGTTCAGCTTCTCTCTGGGTTCCTCCAGCACCACCCAAAGAAATGGAACAATGACTTACACCACATAATTGCAGATGATTGGGGTAAACTTCAGTTTTGTCCTTAGCCCACTGACACATTCTTGCAAAATAAGCCTCCAATTCAGAACAATTTATTGCCTTCGAGTAAAGGTATAAACTCAGATCCCTGATGAGCCCCACTGAAGCAGAGGGAAGTGGGAAGATACAGGCCTAACATGCTACTTTATTACTGAAAAGTAAGGTTGAAAGCATAACTTCCTGCTAGTCTCTGCTGGAGAGGGGTGGGAGGTAGAATACCAACTAGCTCCACCTTTTAATGCCTCTTTTCATTTTGAGGATGCCAGTTGAGGGTAGAGAGCCAGGAGGAAAGGGTCATGCCTCATTCAGTCTGCTTGCTGAGGGTGAATGTGGGGATTCAGCTCTCCACTGAACCCTACTGATATCAGGAGTCAGGGAAAGTAGAGGTCAGGTGATGACTACCATCAACTCATGTTACCTTGCTCAGACTCAATGATGCTGAGGGTCGGCAGAGACTCAGCTTACCACTGGACCTGTTCAGGTACTGTAATTTGACCCCTAGTGGTTTATACAAGGAAAGACCTAAATGAATCCAAGACAACTCATTATTGGGATTTTTGTGGGAACAAGTGGAAAATATAGAGTTATTGAGAAAGCTTCTCTCTTTCTGCTGGACTTGAAGTTGGTGGATGTAGGCCTGGAGCAGAAGATCAAGGAGACCATAGACTTATTTGATTGTGCTATGTAGTGAACATAACTGTTAGATACATAAGGTTGATTTCTAAGTCTAGATCAATTATGAGACTCTAGGTCCAATGTACGACTCAGTAAAATTGAGATAGCAAGGGTACATCTTTTACAGGGTTATTTCAAGCATTTAAAGAAGTAATGTATATAAAGCAGCTTTACCAATACTTGGCATCCTATGAGTTCTCACTAAATGGATAATAATGAATAATTGACAACAATTGTTAACAGGAGGCCCATGTCTTCTTTCATCTCTCATACTGCTGAGCTCATGGTAAGTGCTTAATAAATATACCAGCACCAACAAATGTATCTGGAAGGAACAGATAAAGCCCTGCCAACTCAATTTTCTGTCCCACCACAATATTTGTTTTAATGTAAAGATTAGAGCTGGATGACCAATTGCATTCTCAACATCAGTTGTCACACGACATAACATCACTCTCCCTTCCACATCTGTCTCTCTAGGAATTCCTATATCAAAAGCAATTTCCCACGGGACTGACATCCTTTTAGTAACAAAGAATATAAACTCTTTACTCACAATGGTATATAGACTCTTCCCACTCTCCTGTAGTCCACCAGTTCCCTATTGCTATTATTTAAAAATAGTCCCAGTAGAACTTGGATTCAAGGAATAAGTGGTATAAGGGATTAAAAGTGGCGATAATATCTATATTTCATTTATATGCTTATATTAGTATTTTCAAGATAATTAAATGAAGAGACGTATAGGCAGATTAATATAATAGTACTGACCACTCACATATATAGTAAAAGCCATCCCTGCCAAGATGACAGAACCTCAAGCAAGAGAGGAATCTCAAGTAACTTCATCTGAGGATGATGCTGTTGAAAGAAATTCTCTTCCTATAAACTCTGTCAACATTATTGAAAAAAAAAAAAATGGACTGGGATTCACCTCTGTCTCACCATCCACTATCTAATTAGACCTTTTCATTTCAATTTGAAAATAGGAATTAGTATATCTAAAATGAAATTTTTATTTGTATCATTGGTTCTTGAGATATCATGGAGTTTCTTTTTCTTCTGTACTAATATCCCTATTACTCTATTTTGACAACTTAGTACCATTTCTATCTCATCCTATCATGTCTTAGTTACCCTAGAGGAGTAATAAGTAGAGGTCATTTCCCCCCATCAGGGGATATTTGACAATGATTGGAAAATTTTGATTGTCAAAATCAGGAGGGGGTGGGCTAATTGGCATTTGATAGCAGAAGCCAGAGATGCAACTAAAAAACATATGACGGACAAGACACCTCCTATCCACCGATGAGAAGTCTCTGGTCCAGCACTCTATTAGCCTTAAAGTTGTGCATTCTCCCCTGGGGCTGAAAAACAAGATTACATTTCAAGACACTCTTAAAGCTTAGAGTTCTGCTTATAGTCGGTTGGTTGGAAAGCGGAAGTGAGATCATGAAGCCACAGCTGTAAAATTCTCCTGCAAACTCATTGGCAGAGGTGTTTAGTTCTTCTGCCAAAGCTGTGATTCTGGTTCTAGTGTTTGGCCCCCAGCTTCTGAGTGTCAAGCATTATTAGACAGAAGCATAACGTTTTCTCCTGAAAGTATTCTGCCCCATATGTGGTTGGATTTTTCACTTGGTTCCTTTGCTCTCAGCTGTGTGCCTTCAATCTTGTTTCTCTGGCCCTCTTAGAAATTCTTATAAGTCACTTAATGACCTATAATAAATCCTTTGCTGTTTAAACTAGAGCGTATGGTCTGCAATGAAGGACCCTAAGTGAAACAATAAATTATTATGTGCAATCAACCTTCAAGAAAATAAGAATATAATATTGATTGTAGGGCAATGTTGAATTTGAAGTCGACGTATACCCAGTTAGCTTTAGAAGATGAAACTTTTGTAAGGTTTTGGAGGACTAAGGGGCTTCTGCTATAGACTATTACAAGACACAGAAATTACAAAATGTACAGTGGGTTGGTGTGATAAATTGAAGATGGTCACAAATTCTTTCTATTTATCTACTCTACCATTCACTAGTATCTGGGCTGTCCTTGTTACCTGACTTAATAAATAGAAGTGTTACAAAATTAATCCTTTGTAACTTCAGAAGCTGGACCTTAAGAGGTCTACAGTGTCAACCTTGGTCTATTGAAACACTCCCTTTTTGTACCCAGCCATCATGCTCTGAGGAAGCCCAAGCAACTATCTTGAGAGGCTGCAGGGAGTCCAACCAAGGTATCCTTACCTGAAAATACCACATTAATTTTTACCTGACACCCAAATCCATTACCAGCCATTTTGGTCATCTATCTTGAAATATTCCATCCCTATTGACTCTCAGATGATTGTATTCTGGTGAGTCATCACTAAGTCCAGTCAATCCACAAAATTGTGGCATAATAACTGGTTATTGTCTTAAGCCACTATGTTTTGGTGCAATTGGTTAGACAGTAATAGATAACCAAACAGTTGACTACTTCCAAATGTACTAGACAGCTTAAAAATAAAAATGAACAGTTCAGTTTTAAAATCTCAATTCAAGGCATAGTCAGAAAATCAGAAAGTTTCTATGACTAAAGAATATGGCTACAAGAATAAGATGTCAAGTCTCATCTTGTAGGTTACTTAAAATTCAACATAGTTTGAATAAACTAGCCTCATTGGATCACTTGGATACAAGTTAGAGAATTGAATGAGAAATGCTAATAGTAGAAAACAGAGAATTAGAATCATGGCAAATGGGAATATTTGAATGATTCTGAGGACCTCTCACCTTTCGAATCTATATAGAGAGAACAGAAGCAGTTCTTTCCCTCTGTGTTGAAACTGGCCCTGCCTAGTATAATAAACAGTACAAGATGTCATCTGAGATAGTTATTGTCTTTGGAATACTAATTATTCCTTTGCCTCAATGCACTACCTCTTATAGCATCCAGGCTTAAAACTGAAGTCAGATCTCAACATTGCTTGGGGCATCAACTATAGAATAAAACCAGATAAGAAAGGGCACACCAAAAAATACCTTCAAAACTTTGCTAAAGTTGGTCAGCAAAACTTGGGGAACATACATGATAAGACCATAGACCCAAAAAGGAAAGTAATACAATTCTGAATGAAGCTGAATCTAGTGCTATTGACTTATCTTCCAAAGATGTTAAAGTCAATTGGCTCATTCAAGCAGCTGGGAGTGGTTCCAAATGGCTGATTGAAATCTTGACTCAGTAGTGACCTATTATAAATAAAACTGATATTCATATAATTCCTTGGCATAATGTCAAAGAAAGATTTCAAAGATTCAGGAATAGAGGAATGTTTAAGTAAATTTATTATATTCCATTCACCCACCCACTATTGGGAGGGTTCAAAAACACTACCTTTACCACAGCATTGAGAAGTACTTTGATAAGAGGAGTGGAAAAGAAGGGGAAGAGGCAAGATGGCCAACTGAAGCCAGCTTCCAGCAGAGGCTCCCATCTGAGGGAGAAATAATGGCCAGAACCAACACAAAAAAGCGAAGATCAGGAGCTGAGCTGAGAGAGAAGATTGACGGGTTGCATCACCCTTGCTTGAGGCAAGCTGGGACCCCAAGGAAACAAATTTCAGAAGCAGGGAGTCACAAGAGGAGACAGACTTGCTCCATGTTAGAAAGACCATTGCGTGGGACCCATGCCCCTGACCACCAGGGGTCGTAGCAGTGCCTAGAGGCTTGCCAGCCAGCTCCTGCAACCCACCCATGGCAGATGGCAACCCCCTCCAGCTTCCCACCCAACCCCTGCAAGAGGGGGGAGCCAGAGGCAAGACCCTCTGGCTCCCAGCCTGGGTCCTGTGGTGATCTGCTCAGCCAGCAGTAACACCCCCAGCTCCCACCCAGCTCTTGTGACCCCTGCAGCCAGTGGCTGGTGGCACTGCCCACCAGTACCCCACGCAGTCCTGCAACCAGCATACAGCCGTACCCCAGATAGTGGCAGCACCACCCCTGACAGTGGTGGAGGCTCCACGGTCCGTCCCACTTGGGCAAAATTGGGAGAGACACCTCCCCAATTTTGTGGAACACAGAGGGAGCCTGACCTGACCTACAGGGGTTCCAGAGGTGGAGTGTAGCCAAAGCAGAGGCATGGTCTCTGAGGGAGAGAACCACATTCCCCTTTGGTAACCTTGGCTGGGTACAGATGCAGGTAAAACACTCCCCAGTTTCCACTGATCACCAGAGAGAATCAGGCCTGAACTACTCCCACCTGCAGGTCGCACAGTGAGACTGCCTGGAGAGGCATTGTCTCCCCTTTGACTCAGGTGTGAATCCCTGGTTTACTTGAGTATTAGAGAGAGCTGGGCTGCAGCCCTGTGGGGTAACCAGTAACTCAGTATGATGGTGATGCAAAGTGGGGAAAGAGGCACCAGCTCCCCTGGAATAATTCTTTCTCTGGGGGGGGGGTCTTTCTGACTCCATAGACCACCAGAGTGAGTCACATTTGAGCTGCCAGTGGACTCCTGCTGCCCAGTTGCTGAAGACCTTTTGAACTCTCCCTCTTGATCTGTGTTTGTGTTGATCCAGACAATTTGTTTGGAAATCTTGATCTGGGCCGTCAACCGGGGTCACTTCAAGGTTATACCCTGGTTGTATTGTAGAGGGAGGGTCTGATCCTCCTCTCCCAGTTATTGCTAGTGGGGACAGGGTCTCTTAATTGCTTGTATTCCTCCACAGGTGAGATTTCAACCCAAAGGCACTGATCCACTAGAATTGGTCAGAGTCTAGCTAAATACATGATGGATCCACTTGGCCCCATCATACCAAGCAGGTCCCCAGAGTCTCAGGCTATAGTACTGAATGGGACCTTGGTAAAGCTGTAGGGGAAAAGCTGCAGTCACCAGTCCCAGCACTCTGGTAAAGAGCTGGTTAATTACATCTCCAGGAGCCCTAAATTTAATTCCACCTTACCAGCCTCTCTAAACAAATGGTGAAAAATAACCATGGAGTGGAACCAGTGGGAAATCTCAGGCAACACAAATAACCAGAGTGTCAACTCCCCCAAGGTACAACAAAGGAGATGCAACAGAAGATCTCATTCATAAACAAATAGCTGAGATGTCAGAAAATGAGTTCAGAATTTGGATAGCAAATAAGATCAACAGAATTGAAGTAAAATTGGAAATAGAAGTTCAAGTAGTAATTCAAAATTTGTCTCAAGGATTCAATAAATTCAAAGATAAAATTACCAAAGATTTTGACAAATTGAGGTAAGAATTTGCATCCCCCAAAGACCTGAGAAATGCAGTAGAATCCCTCAGTAATAGAATGGAGCAGGCAGAAGAAAGGATCTCTGACATTGAAGACAAAGCTTTTGAATGCTCCCAAACTCTCAAAGGCGAAGAGAAATGGAGAGCAAAGATGGATCATTCCCTGAGAGAGTTGTGGAACCACTCCAAAAAAAACAAACATTTGCCTTATTGGAATTCCTGAAGGTGATGAGAATAATCTGAAAGGCACAGATGCTCTACTCCAAGACATTTTAGAGCAGTGGTTTTCAACCTTCCTAATGCCATGACCCTTTAATACAGTTCCTCATGTTGTGGTGACCCCCAACTATAAAATTATTTTCCTCGGTGCATGTGGCTGGCACCATAACCTTTGTACTATGGGCACCGAGCCAGAGCACTCTTTCTTGACCCTGTGAGCTGACCTTGCATTATGAGATGAGGAAGAAGGTTGGTGTCTATCAGCCAGGACATAGGCCCTCACCAGACTCTGAATCTGTCAGCACCTACATCTCAGACTTCCCAGCCCTTAGAACCATGAGAAATGAATGGTTTTAGTTAAGCAATCCACTCTACAGCACTTTTATTATAGGAACCCAAACTAACCAAGACAGTCTTTTTAGTGAAATAAATCAATACAACCCCTGGAACCTAGTGTATAGATATTGATCTGTCTAATGCATTTTGCTCTATCCCAATTAGCAGAAAATGTCAGAAGCAATTATTAAGTAACCTATAAGGTTGCCAATTTAGAAGAAGATCAAGAGTAAGAGGTTTTCCAGTTGGACCCGCTTAGCCAGTTGAATTTTATGATCCTGCAGATCCAATGATGTTTGATTTGTGGTTGATCCAGGGGCTACATGAAGCTCAGTCTCATAAGACAAGGTCCAGGCCTGTGGAAAGAATAAGATCAAAGGGCTGGTAACAAGGAAGTTTTAATGAAGAGTAGGCATCTCTAAATGGGCCCAGAATATGAAAGTTCTTAGGTTTCATACCAATTCTCAACAAAGGAGTAGGAAGTTCTCAATAGTCATGTGGCAAATCAAACTCCTATGAATGTCTGTTCTTCCCAGACTCTCCAATGAATGGGTTCATGGATAGCATGGTCATGGTGACAAAGAGGTGATGTACAAATTCCATTACACAAAGTTAGTCTCAGGGATCGTGACTGCTGAGTGTACTTGAGTCCTAAATACTAGAAAATTGCCCAAGGACTAGCCTACTGCCTGGTGGCAATTAATTACATTGGATTCTCATTTGTCCTTACTGGAAAATATAATTATTCACTATATGGTTTGTGTTCTTTGTTCATTAGGTGTCCCACAGCCCTATTAGGGATAGAATCACAAAATGCTTTGTTCATGATTATAGCATACAACACTGCCTCTTTGTTTAATAGCAAAGCAATAAAGCAGCATGTGAAGTTCATGGGTTTACTTGTCTGCCCATGTTCTGCATTACATAGAAGTATTTGGTTTTACAGAACCATGGAGTAGCCTACTGATAAATACTTATCTATCAGCTCTGAGAAACATCTTGAGAGATTGGATAATTGTCCTAGGTCAATGATTTTCGATCTTTTTTATCTCACAGCACACTTGAACCTATAGTTAAAGTTCTGTGGCACACTTAAATTATGTTGGTCAAAAAATAAGAGTAAATATATATATACATATTTACTGTGCTTTGAACTTGTTTCCAAAATAATTTGATTGGCTTGGCGCCTGTGGCTCAAGCGGCTAAGGCACCAGCCACATACACCTGAGCTGGTCGGTTCGAATCCAGCCCAGGCCCACCAAACAACAATGATGGCTACAACCAAAAAATAGCCGGGCATTGTGGCGGGTGCCTGTAGTCCCAGCTACTTGGGAGGCAGAGGCAAGAAACTTGCTTGAGCCCAGGAGTTGGAGGTTGCTGTGAGCTGTGATGCCACAGCACTTTACCCAGGGCGACAGCTGGAGGCTCTGTCTCAAAATAATAATAATAATAATAATAATAATAATAATAATTTGATTCATGATCTTTAAAAGTGTTCATAGCACACCTAAGATCCTCTCATAGCACACCATAGTGCCAGGGTACACCTGTTGAAAATCACCGTCCTAGGTAACATATGTTCTGAACAAATCACAGATCTAGGTTACAGTGTCATTTCTATCACAGTCAGAAAACAAGGGGGCAGGATACAACTGGAGGAAGTGTGTGTGGCTCCTCCCACTATCATAACTCAACAATCTAAAAAAGTATTTCCTGAATGTTTTCACAATTCTGGACTTTGCTGGCTTAAGGATCTTGATACTTCAGGGAGAAATGCTTTCTTCCACAAAAGACATGATTATTCCATTGAATATGAAGTGACACTTCCTACTGGCCACTTCATATTCTTCAAAAGAAAAGTGTTGGCTAAGATGATCACTCCTTATGATAAAAGAGAAGGAGGGCCTTTTGCCACACAATGGGAATGGGAAAAAGTGAGAATGGAACTCAGTATCTCTAGCGCTGCTTAGTGCTATGGTAGATATTAATGGAAAATGGCAAAGACCCTAAATTGGTCACACCACCAAGGCCCAACCCCTTAGAAATCCAAACAAGCGAGAAGACAATGGTGGCGAAGAGAAGACGGACCTATTGGAGAAGAAATACGTTTTAGATGCCAAACAATCCCGTGACCCAATGCAGAAACAAAGACCCATATTTTTTCCTTTCTCTGGTATCTAGATTTTTATTTATATTAACTAGTTTTATGTTTCACAAATTTTTCATTTGGTGTATGTTTGTGGTGATTACTTTTATAATATTACTTTAGCTTTCAGTATTAAGATAGGATTAAGTCCAAAGAAAGAACATCACTTGGTGATGATTCAGTGACTGAATGATGACAATCCCCGTAACTGATCCCTATTCTGGGAAGAGCACCTTGAATTTCCTTTGGCAAAACATCCTCTTCCACTCTCAGCCCAGGAAGTTAAGGTAAGTCACCTAAACCTTGCCAATCAGCACTTTCTATAACCTTGGCAACAGCAATCGGTTCAGGAGTGAATTGAGATACAGGGTCAGACCAATGAGCGTGGTCTTGGGACTTCTGGTCAGAACTGTCAGAAACACGGAGCTCTTGCACTGAGTCCTCTAAGGTGACAGAACCTACGTCTGGGCTATCTTGCCACATTCAGACCACTTGAAAAGATATTGAGAATGAAACCAACGGAAAGCAGAACTCTGAGATGGGGAAAGATAAATCAATTCCAAAGACATTATTTAACTGTATCTTTAAAAAATTAAAAGCTGCACACAAAAAGTAAACACTACCTGAAATCCCACCATTCAGAGATAATTTTGGTTAACATTTTTATAACCAGGCTTTCATACGTCTCTATGTAAGAAGATGTATACACAGTTTTTCACAAATTCGATCATATTTTATACGCTTTTTTATTGTAAACATTTTCTTTTTAGTCTACAACTTAATTTTGTTAGCACCCCTCATCCCCTTCTTTTTCACTCCCAACTTTCCATCTCCACCCCCCTTTCTGGCTCAGTGTTAAGGGCCTAGCATTTCTGTTTCCATGTATTTCTTCATGACCAAAGAAATATATATATAGCCAACTGTATGTATACACTTTTAGAATTATGTTGTGATGGCTATTTTCTACTGGTACAACAATGGTATTATACTGTGTACTCAGCTCTACATGTTGATTTTCTCATTTTACAATACATTATGAAAACGTTTCAGGTTAAATGATACCAACTCATTACAGCTTGTTCTGACTTAAGATGCGGTTGTGTCCCGATAAACCCATTGTAAACTGAATATATCCCAAGTCCAAAATGCATTCAATACACCTAACCCACTGAACTCCGTAACAGCCTAGCCTACCTTAAATATACTCACACACTTACATCAAGCTACAGTTGGGCAAAATCATCTAACACAAAGCCCATTATATAATAAAAGTGTTGGATAGTTCGTGTAATTTATTGAATACCATACTGAAAGTGAAAAATGGAGTGGTTGTATGAATAATTGAGGTACGATCTCAACTTATATTGCTATAACACCAATGTAACACTGAAAAATATTAAGTAAAACCATAGTAAGTCAGGGGCCATCTGTATTTTTAGCGGCTGCAAAATAGCACATGCTGAGGATGTAACATGTTTCATTCAGCCCTTCCTCTCTCTCTTGGTATTTAGTTTGTTTCCCTTCACTTTTTCTCTTTCTTCCACTACAGACGATGCTAGAATAAAAATGTCATTTTATGTGAGTGTCCCTTTTTATCAGCCAGATCCCAAGGAATCTGCAGTGGGGTCTATATGTTTCACTTCAAAGGCACATTGCCAGATTGCTTTCCAAATGGCTGAAACCGTTTCTGTCTCCATCAGCTATGAGCAAAGCCTCCGCTTTGGCACATCACCAGGACTGGGTGATAATATACTTAAACTGCTGGCATTATTTCTTTAATTAGAAATGTTCCTGATTAGTATTGAGGGTAAGTGTCTTTTCATATGCTTATTGACCATTTGGTTTGCCTCTTCTCCAAAGAAGCTATTCATACGCTTTTCTATCACTCTGTCTTTTTATTATTAATTCGATGATGCACGATATGCAATCAGAATCACAAGATAAATACTATTTTAGGAAAATCTGCAACATAAATATGTGTGTGTGACACATGTGCATACTTTATGTATGCATCATGTACTCATATACTTAGTACAACCTACGTGCTCTCCCAACACTGCCCTCTCTGACACACCTCAAATAAATGGCTAACATCTATCATATACCAGGAAGGTCTTTATGATTCTAAACTTACCCTCAACAGTGGAATATGGAGAAGAATGTAAAAGCTGATTGATTTGTTCAAATGTCTATATTAACAGCCTACCTCAGAAGAATATAGAATCCCACAAAAGCCTAGTTATGAAGAGAACGTTCATTCCAAAAGGTAAAATTTGATAGAAGATATGGAATGAAAATGGTGAAGAGAAAGAAGAGGGTGTGACTTTAAATCATCACGAGGCAGGGCTGCTCACCCTCAGTGGTGGGGGCAGGAGTGGATCAGAGTCTCAGTAAAGGTCACCCTCTTTGCATTTTGCTTCCTATGCTATGCTATTCACCACTTTTAACCATGTGGAGGCATCCCCTCATCCCACGCAGAGCCTCAGATAATGCACCTTGGTGGTCTATACAGCTGGCAAGAAGACCAAAGTGCAAAAGAAGAGTGTTTGCAGTAATTCTGGGAATCTGGCCCTCTCCCTCCCTGGCTGCCAAGACTATCTGGTCATTGCCAGGCTGTCTTACATTGGTTAAGTTGCCATAACAACATCTAGTTCTTAAACATAAATATAACCTTACTGATCCACCCTCCACCCACCCATTAGTGCAGTTTAAATTGGTTTCCTGTGTGGATAATGGGTTTTTAAGACATAATCAAAGAACATTTAATGCAGAGAAAACGTAGAAACAAACCAGGTCATTACATAGCATGTGTACACACACTCTCTTTCTACATCCATGGCAGACATCTCCACTCAATCACAGAACTCTTTCTTTTTGACCTTGGATGTAGCTCTGAAATTCTCCCTCATTCACTGCTCTTTAAAAATGGATCCAAGTTGGTATGTGAGATGAATGCAGTTTACTATCCCCAACCAATTTTAATAGAGGTGAGTGATGGTAAAGGTGAGTTTCAGAGGGGAAAATGTCTAATAACAAAAAAGATGTAAGCAGCAAAACCAGATAAGATGGCGTACAGAGAGGTTTGGAAACAGGAAGAAATTCAATTCGTTAAGTGCATTTGGGTCACGGTTATTGAGGCATTGTGTTTGCTGCTTTGAACATGCTATCTCAGGACAGAGCTCAGGCCTTCGGAGTGCGGCATTCATCACTCTCTTGCTCTGTGTCCTTTACAGATAGTAACACAGGTGTTCAGGACGAAGTGCCAAGATCACAGCTCCAGCGCACAGGGGACTGAGTGTTGCCAACTAGGCTGCAAACGCAGTGTGATGAAAGCCATAACCTCACTACCCTTATCTCTATACTCTCTTCAGCCACTTCCACTATAGCATTATGTCCAAAAAGAATGGCACCTTCACAGGCAGCTGTCAAGCCTTGTTTCCTCACTCATCAGTGGACCCGCCTTCTCATCTACACCCTGTCAACACTGACCGTCCACACTGTATATGTAAGAGCCAAAGCCAGTTAGCTTGACACAGAATAAACTAGCTCTAGGACCACATGTTGTGTTAGTGAGAAGTACTACGCTTTCCCACCTTGGCCAAGTACTACATTTTACCCCAAGAGGAGCCACATAAGAAAATGCATAGCTTAGCACAACCTAACTGCTCTCCCACCTAATCCTCTCCCAACACACCTCATGATTGCTGTCACCACCCCTGACTATCGGTAAGATTAGGGCATAGATGTAGGAGATAACATTGTCATTGGTGATGATATTGAACTTATCTAAATATAGGCACTCTACTCCTTCACTGTTCCATGGAGGTTAATCAGCACTTGTAGCATGCATGCCCTGGGATGTCAGAGAAAAAGATGGCAGAAGAAAATTCAACAGCACAGAGTCAGTAAATCCATTTTTATATAATTCAGCATGGACTTTGAAGTCAGGCAGTCTTGGCATGCCCATTTATTGATAATCATGTGTAATCACGTGACCTTGGACAAGTGACTTGCCTTCTCTGGGTGTTGGTTTCTTCAACCTTAAAAGAAAATGTGAGTAATCATGAGATAATGAAGCCATGAGAATATCAGGCATAGTTCTTGACACAGAATAAACTTTTAATAAATGCTTAATATTATTACATATTTTAATGTTAAGAGTAAAAGGTAATGAGTAGAAATAATCCCTATTATTACTACTACTATGAATAATAATAATAGATCTTTGCATATCTCTCTCAGTCCCCAGAATTATCTTCACCATCATTCCAATTCATTCTTCTCACACATCCCCAGAGGAGTTTTAACCCATCCGATTTCTCAGGGAAAGACCATTTCCTCTCCAGAATATTTTGGCTTGAGAGTCAAATTAAATATCTCTTTCTGGGAAGCCCCCTCTCACCACCTAGAAGCCATCTTTTGTTGTTGACCGTCCACACCATGCCCATTCTCACTTCTTCCAGTCCATATATGCCTATTACATGCCCACATTATGATCAGCATTTTATTCACACACTCCCATCCCGTGGGACTGCATTTGCCCACTACCTCTTCCTGCCTACCCCAAGACTTTATATAACTGGATCTTCTGCACTGTGTAGGTGTCAGAGCAAGTGCTGCCTCTGCAGAGGAGCCTTCCTTTACCCTGCTCTTCCAGCAGCATCCCCCAGCGCCCCCAGCTACTCTTCAATCTGCTTTCATTATTTGTTTACACATTTTCCCATATTCCTCTCCTACTGGAAAGTAAACTCAATTAGAATGGAATTTTGTCTCTCTTGTGCACTTCTGTGCCCCCAACACACAGAACACGATCTAGCACATAGTATGTGCTTAATAAATATTTACTGGGTGAATCAAGCTTTTGCTTTTTCCTTTAATAGCATTAGAAGCTTCAAGGCAAAACCTTCTATGACTGATATTTCTTTTATATCTACGCATGAGGCACTATTACTCAAGAGTTGAATAAAACAGCTGGCAATACATCAATGCAGCGGGAAATGACAGCGGGCTGCGTGTCCTCCTCATGTCCTCACTAGATTATAAGCTCCTTGAGGGTAAAGTCACCTCTATTTCTTTGCTACGCTTTGTGTAGCCCAGCAAGCGCCAGGAAATGCACATTTATAGTAAGAGCTTAGCTGTGTCAAGTGGAATTGAACAGAATAGCACAAACGTCAGCAGAAATGTTCAAACACACACAAGAGGCAACAATAAAACTGCAAACTCATACCCGCTTCCTCTGCAGCATGGCTCAGATCTTAGAAAAGCATCATCTATAATTAGGCGTTTTGTTCTTTTTATATCTGAAGGATGAGAAAGGAGTTCTTACTCTGGGTGGCTAGGGAAACAGAAAATAAACCCCTGTCTGAAGCAAAAATGAAGATGGTTCAATGATTTTCATTTTATCACCAGAATCCTGATTACACGTGCCAGTGTGCATTCTCTCCCTCATCAGTGAACCCTCTTTCTAGTCTAAGCCCTGTCAACCCTGACCGAGTCTATCTTTTTCTACTGGAAGTCTGGTTGACACCAAAAATAATATAGTTTCGTGTCCAGGAAGCATCTCACAGCTGCTATGATGAATGACCTTTGCACTAACTCATATGTTAATGAGGAGGAAAGTGTTGGCTCCCACTTACTGAGTGTCTATTATGTGGCAAATGCCAATAATATGTTAGGTGGGTCACATGTATTAGCCATGTGGTTCTTACAGAAACCCCGAGATTAGACATTATTGTTGGCATTTTACAAGTAAAAAAAAAAAAAGCCAAACGTGGGGCTGGTGAAATATGAATACAGCCTGTAGTTTGGTTGATAATGTGGTGCCAACGCCGACTTCTAGTAGTGCTAATGTACTGTTGAGCCTAAGATGTTGTCATTCAGAGACGCTGGATGAAGTGTGCAAAAAATTCTCTGCACTGTTCTTATGACCCCCTCTGGGTGTAGAAATAAAAGTTTCTATTTCAAAATAAAAGTTTTTAAATAAAGACAAGTCCTGGGATGCACGGAGGCTGAGTAGCTGGCCCAGATCGCAGACCTTCTATGGGACAAGGTCAATTTGAGTCCGGTGACAGGTTCCACCATGGCCCTGCACATAGGCCAGGCTCCTGGCTTCTCGCCCTTCCTCTCAGGTTACACAAACTCCTTAATTCCATACTGTTCTCACCTTGGCTACTGGGAAGCACTGATCTAGGTGATACCAAATTCCAGCATCTGTTGGCTGTTGCTGGAAGATCTGTTTCACTCCTCTTCAGTCAGTTTCTGTCCAACATCCATTTACTTGGGCTTCTTAGAGTCATTTTTAGAGTTATTTATGTATGTATGTATATATGTATATATTTGTTCACTCCAACCTTGGTAAGTCACAAATCCTTTTAGAAAATATTCCAGATCACAAATAAAGTTAAAACCCTTTCTCCCAAAACTAGAAGAATACTTTTACCCTCATGTTTGTTTCAGAACCTAGAGATCAATGCATAACCATCAGCCAGCACCCCACAATCCAGACCCTGGGTGGTGCTCAAAGCAAGCAACGAGGTAGAAACCAATGACCTTAAGGTTGTAAAAGGTGACAGGCCTTTCCTATCCTCATTTTATTTTCTGGTACTTGGCAGGGTTTTCCTTGAGCTAATTAGCATCCCTTCTTAACATTTTAAGTAACTGCTCATTTAGAGCAGTGAATGATTGCTCTGAGATTAGAGTGTGGGGGAAATCTTTCTGTTGGGAATTATCTACTTATGCGGCTGTTTGTTTGAAGCAGAGATAAACAGAATTTTTTTTTTTCCTTCTCAACATGCCAGGCATAAGAGAACAGGGTGATTAATGAAACTCTGTCTTTCGCCAATAAATTTCTGACTTCAGATACAAGCTCATAGCTGTTGAGTTTTCTGGGTTTTTTTTTTTTTTCTTTCTTTCTTTCTTTAACCCATAGGACAAAGAAAGCAGCACTATCCATATTCTAGAGCCCATTTAAATCTGTTACATTGTGAACGATTTTTGGTTTTTAAAATGGTTTAGGTAATTTTTCATTGGCTCTACTGGGAATGCCACTTTTTGCTCTGTTATTTATAATCTGCAGAAATTAATTATGCTGCTAATTAACAGCTTGCAAACAAATTATTGCTCAAGGAGTTATTTATTCAGTTATGAAAGCACAACTTCAGGGCTCTGTTGTAGATCTTCTCTGACAGCTCTTTTATTTCTTGCTTTTGTGTCTGAATTTTTCTGCTGCTAAGGTTCAGTGGAGTTCTGCTTGGAGGAGTGGGGATTAGTCAGGATCTCAGTGGCCAGGAAGTATGCCAGCTGCTCTGCTGGGGGAAGAGAAAGGCAAGAGGGTTGCACAGTCTGCCTGGGGTTGATAAAGAAATTGCTTATATGAGCGGTGATTCTTGTAACCATGGGGTGTCACATATCCACTTTTGCAACCCCCAGGCTCTTAGGAAAGCTCCAGAAACAAGACTGGCAACAGAAAAGAGGATGGCGGAACTGTAAACACGTGCCACATAGATCACTATGCCCCATAGCTGCACTCACAGCAGACAGCAATAACTGATCACAGATTCTACTTCAGCCTTGAATCCTCAACGTGGTCTTCTGGGTAGGCATCCCCAGCTCTTACCATCTCTAGTAAGGAGGAAAGTGCTCCCGCATGGGGGCTTTGATATTCCTAACCTATGCAAACAACTCTCCACTCCTAACTAGGCTGTGAGATCAGCCAAAGGAGGGGAAAGCTATAGACAAAAAAGTTCTTTCTCCTTTGACAAGATCTAAGAGGCACAGTCAGTATCCTCCTGACTCTAACTGATCACACCTGGGAGACAAAGTACTGGGCACTGGCAGAAACATGAAGGACTAGTTCTGGAGGAAGGGCCATGTGGTCAGGACTTGGACCTGCCAGGGGCAAGATATCCACAAGAAAATGTGAAAAGAGCATCAGGCAGGGTTTGGTCTCTCTGGTCCTGCATTCTTGTCTGCTATTCAGTAGCAAAGAGATCCTGAGTGAATCACTTCCTCTCTCTGGTCCATAGTCCTTCTCTCTCTCTGCCAAATGAGGGAGGTGAACTCAGGGCCTCTGAGATCTGACCCTGACTATTGAAGATTCCAAAGCTGTTGCAGATGTTGAATGTACCTGGAGCCACCCACGGCCAGGTATGTTCCGGTTATTAGAAGGAAGATGCTACAGGACTCACTGAACCATTCTGGCACCCAGCTAAGGGCGCACAGAGCTGGACTGCAGGATCACATTGAAGAATGCTGAAGAAGTAATAGGATAAAAGCAGTACAAAGGTCACCGTGTTGACATCTGATAGTTGGCTCACATCAAGCACCATTTTCTCCCAAGTTCAGTGGGGCCAAACTCAACCGGCGGTGCTGAAGACATTCCGCCTTTCAAACTCCCTTCACTTCAACATCCCAAGGACCACATCTGCCTCTTCCTAACTAACCAGCCCACCTTACACATTCCAGAACCCAAGGCCTCACCCATTTTAAGCAAATGAATTCACTGTCTTTAAGCATCTCTCGTTAGGCTAAGAAATAAGGGCCCACATCCACCTTATCAGAAAAGCCCAGAACCTCTGTCACTCATCCCTGCAGTTAGACACTTCTATGCTGCGTGGGCTGGAATTTGGTCTTAGGCCAGACCAAATGTCCCTTCAGCCTAAAAGGTCCCCTCACACCTCACAGGACTGAAGACTACCATTCCCTAAGAAAACCCCCCTCCCCTTCCTGCTCTAAGTCCTTGGCTCTGCATTCCCAAAGCAGCCAGAACAAGTCCAGCCTTAAGTTTGACTTATTCTCTCCAGCTCGCAGGTAACAGACCTCCAGGATCAGAAACTGAAATTCACAAATGAATTTCATTTGAAATTCAAATGAATCCCCCAAAGGATTCTACCAGTAGCAATGTCCACATTTTCTCCACAGAATTCTTGGTCATATATCATCTGCCTGGAGCCTCCCAACCAGCCTCGGTGGTGTGAATATTATAAGGCCCATTCTAGAGAAGATATTCAGAAAGATGGAACAGCAGGCCTCACATCCCAGCACCAGAAAGTGGCCAAGCTGGGTCTCGTCACCATGACTGACATCCATCCATCCTCTTGTCCTGGCTGTGTGCCGTGGGCTTCCCTGAGGGGTCACCAGGAAACTGAGAGGAGAATTTTAGACCATTCTAATCAGGTGGCTGTGACGCTTCCTGTCTCAGACTCCCTCCAAGCAGCGTGTTCCTTATCTGGAGGCCCTTCCTCCTTTCAGGAAGCCACAGCCAGCCCAGGAATGATGGCCTGGATCTGAATTGTGGTGCAACTTGATGAACCACCGCACATCAAATGAGTTCTTCTTGGCAGTCTTCAACCTTCCTAATGCCACGACTCTTTTATATAGTTCCTCATGCTGTGATGACCCTCAACCATAAGATTATTTTCGTTGCTGTAATTTTGACACTGTTATGAATCATAATGTAAATATCTTATCTGCAGGACGTGTTTTCCCATGGTCCTAAGGGGTCGCGACCCATAGGTTGAGAACCGCTGCAAGTGCTTTGAGCAACATTCCCTTATCCAGAAAACGGTAACAATGAACTCTCACCATGCAGAGAGAGAAATGTACAAAGATATTCCTCACGGTCTTGTATGCCATGGTTAAGATGGGGGGGGGGGGGGTTAATTATCTCTCAAAAGGAGAATGAACAAATTGACTGATGTTTAATCGTAGCTGGAATACTCTACACATCTGTGTTTTTCACAGGACACTTGAACCTATAGTTCAAGTATTTCACAGGACACTTGAACCTATAGTTAAACTTCGGCAGCATACTTAAATTAGGTTGACCCAGAAAAAAAGTAAAAAAAGAATATATTTACTGAGCTTGTAACTTATTTTGAAAATAATTTAATTAATGATCTTTGAAAATTTTCGTGGCTCACCTAAGATTCTTCCATGGCACACCAATGCGCTGTGGCACACAAGTTGAAAATCACTGTCACTACAGTAAAATGAACACACTAGATCTATTTATAGAACAAATCTCAAAACTACGAACAAATAAAGCAAAATGCAAATTATAGGAGGTGTATAAGACAGCATATGGTATATATTATATATGTTTTGTTTATGAGCCTGTGTTGTAAAAGAATAAACACATGCTTGGGAGGGACATTCAATAACCTCAAGATAGGGTTTCTTCTGTGGAAGGAGGGAAGGGAAGACACTGAGTGGACATTTCAATGTTACTTCATGACCATCACTAGGTCCACTTCACGTGTCTAGTAAAGTTTCAGTTATTTGAGATTTTTCATGCTGCATCCTGTTCTAGATGTATGATGTAAGCTCAATATTTAAAGGCAACTTTGATGATCTCTGCTTTAACAAAGAATCTTTCTGTTATGTAACTAGTCAGCCTCTCATTCTCTCTCTATGGACTGGGTATTCTGAAACTGTTTTCCAAAAGACGTTCATTCATTCAACACATACTTAGGGAAGGTCATCTCTGTTCCAGCTACTGTGCCAGGAAGGGTACACAGAGGTGAGTAAAATAAATATGGATCCTGCACTCTAAGAGCTGATGGGGTAAACAAGTGGTGATAATTATGTGAAAGGAGTGAATGTTGTGTTACAGTGAAAACAACAGAGACGAGAAGGCAGTTTTTCATTTATTCTATTATATATGTGTATCATAAACCCCTCAAAATTGAGTGTCTTAAAAATAACAGCTTATAATTTCTCACAGCTCTCTAAATTGACTGTAAGTTTCTGCCTCTATGGTGTTGGCTGGAGTGTTGAGATGCCTAGAAGATCCAAAGTGGCCTCACCCATAAGCCAACTTGATTAGCCACCTAATAGCCAAGTTGACAGTAACCTCAAACTCTTGACCTCGATCACTTGAGACCTCAGCCTCCCAAGTAGCTGGAGACTATAAGTACTCCGCACAATGCCCAGCTAGTTTTTCTGTTTTTAGTAGAGACAGGATCTCGTCTCACTCTTGCTCAGGCTGGTCTCAAACTCCTGAGCTCAATCTACCCACCTCAGCCTCTCAGAATGCTAAGATGACAGGCGTGAGCCACTGTGCCCAGCTATGTGGCTTACACTCTTCAAGTGGTGAGGTGGATGCCTGAGGAGGCAATGGCTGGGTTTTAAGTAGAAAAGATGGGAGGTTCATATCTTTTAAGGCCCAGCCCTAAAGTTATACAAGGTCACTTTTGCCACATTCTTTTGGTCAAAACTAGTCAAAGGGCTAACCCAGATTTAAGGGTAGGGAAACTCAGCTCCACCCCTGAAAGGAAGATGTGTAAAAAATTGACGACCATCTTTGTCCACCACACACAGGTCAGGACTAACTGCACTTATGAACGACTGTCCACCAGGCCTTTTTCTTAGATATTAACCAAGTCCATTGACAGAGTGAAGTCTTTCAGAAGTCCTTCAGTAAAGATCGTTATTTCAGTTACCTTTTTAAAAATATGTGTTTCATTTATTTCTGTCTGTACGTATTTTTTACTTTTATTAACCCTGTGTTTTCTGAAGTGAGTCACCTAAAATTCTTCCATGGCACACCAGTGCGCTGAGGCACACAAGTTGAAAATCACTGTCACTACAGTGACAGTACTCTTTTCATTCACAGAATGCCTGGAACTAGCGTTTTTGCTTTGGTTTAAGGAATGACTGCTCTAAATGAAGTAGATTTTTATAGTTTAGAGTTGCTAAAAGTAGAATCCAAAGGACAGGTATCTCTTAAGAGAAAAAGTTCTTCCACATAAATTAGAAAAATTGATAAATACTGTGACACAGTCTGCGTGAGAAAACCCAGGCCTGAGAGAGGGCGGGAGCTCCCACAGAGAGGAGAGAAGAGGGATCTGGGTTTTGTCACCTGCTCAGGCCTCCACAGACTTTCAGCATTTCTGTTAATTCCTCTGGCCTAGGAATAACACCCTGTAGAACTTAATTTGCATCAGGAATAAAAATCTACAAGTAAAATTCCATTAACTTGTACTGCTGTAACCACCTGGACAATTATCAGAGATGAACCGCTGTGAATCGTGGGTAAGACCAGTGTACCCCTCCTGAACACGATCCAGCCTCCCGCGGACAGGCTGCAATGTTCTGCAGCCTCAGCGTCCGTGTTACAATTGAATTACAAGGGGGAAAACAGCTCTGTGCTGATTTCATAATTATCATGATCTACTATTAGGAATCATCACCAGCAGAGCCGTCATCAAAGCCACAATAAATCATCGTTATTTATATCACAACAAGTCACCAGGAAGGATCATTGAGAATCATAATTCACACTCACTTCAGACCATAATTATCCATATATATGACTATCTAGGTATGTTGTGAAGGTAGCTCAGGGGAGAGAAAAAAAATCATAAGCTGCGCTGTCTCAAAGACTTGGCTTCTCTTAACAAACTTTTAAGCTTTGCAAGGGAAGAGAAGCCCAGTCTTGCTATTTCTTCCCCTCAAATTCTGCCCTGGTCCCCTTGGATCATATCAAAAGAGGGCTGAGTTCTAGGGTCCAGCTTTAGGTTCACTGCCTCAAGATGAGTTATGCTAGGTCCCCAACGGTGGGAAAGTACAGAATAGACAGTCTTGCTTGTGTGTTAGATTAAGTCTATGGCTCCAGATAAAAGTTGGATTGGATAACCCATTTTCTAATAGTTTTTAGCCAACAAATTATCAAGATCAGTAATGGTGCTGTGTCAGCCATATTGGAAGCAGAGAAAGAACAAAAATCTAGCAATACATACTGGTCTTGTCTTTATTTAAAATTGTGATATTTGGTGCATCTTAGAATGGGTACAGGCGATTGCACTAATGTACACAGCTATGATTTAACAATAAAAAATTTAAAAAAATAAAAAATAAATAAAATTGTGATATTTTTCATCATGGATTTTTTGCATTAATTTCAAATTTTAAATACATTACATGAAAATATTATTTATTTTGACTACTGTGTTTTGGGGTGCTCCCTTAAGTTTTGTATCCTGGAAGAGTAGGGTACAAAATGGCCTCAGCCATTTATCTTAGACCCACCCTGTTTAATTTGCTCATAACTCTATGACACAGATACAACTATTGTCCCCACTTTAGAGATGAGAAAGCTCAGGCTCAGGCAGGTTAAGTAACCTGCACAGGTCACGTTCTGAACAGACCTGAAAGCTTCCCGGAGAGGAAGAGCAGCGCATATGCTTCTTCTGTGTGTTCCTTTACTCGTATTCTACACTGTGTGGCTGAACTAGATCAAGTTCCAGTTGAAATTCAGAGACCCAGATTGGCAACGTGTCACAGCAGAAAGAAAGGGGTTGGCCTATGTCCAGCCCACTTGACTTTCAACCCAGAGCAGGAGCTCTTAGCCAAGGGTCTACCAAAGCCCATCAGTCCCTCCAAAGTTACATGAAAGGTGTGTGTGGGTGGAGGGTGGGGGTGCTCTGGACAGGGAAGGAACTTCAGGTGTTTTCAAATTCTCAAAGAGACCTTTGACTCATAAAAATGTACAACTATGGCTATAAGAATTTGGGTAACTTTCCCTGCAAAATCTTACAATAAATGATGTATATACAACCTTAGAATTGTGTCTTTATCACAACCAAGAAGTCTTCAGAAAAGTAGCAAGTAGTTGTGGTACCCAATGATCCGCAGAAGCCGCTCATCACACCGTGCCCTTCCAAAGGCTTGACTGAGTATAATTTGTTAGCATTCCCTACAAAAGGAACATTAGAGGTCATCTAGCCCCAAATACCACTCATGACTCCATTGTATTTATATACTGACAAAATGAAGCTCAGAGGGACAGTATAAGCTGTCACAGTTACATGGGACTGGACTCCAAAGCCCCTTTCTCCATCCCAGCAGCTGGCTTCAGTGAGATGCATACACCCACAACCTGGCTAACACAGATCTGACCGACCATCCACACCCATGTGCTCGGTAAAGCTCTGAGCCCAGCACACACAAGCTAGTGCCTGGTGCCTCTCAGCTCCACCTCATCTAGGACTCAAACTCCAACAAGACTCCAGTGTAAACAAGAGCGAATCTTTTGCGAAGACCTTCTGCACCAAATCAGAGAATCCCTCTAGTTTGGGATTCCGAACCAATTGCCCCACACGTGGCACCACTCCCCAGAATCTTATGCTCTCTCTCTCTCTCTCTGGGCCTCATTTCTAAAGAATTTCTCTCTGAAGCCAAACATATGTCATGACAGTTATTTCTTAAAAATAAAGAGAACCTCTCTTCAGAGAGTGCAGCGTGAAGCCTGGTCTCAGAAATGGCAAATGACCTCATCTGGAAATACAATGGTGATATAGCATGGGTTTCCAATAATTAAATTAAGAGACGCAGAGAGGGAAATGGCGCTGAGGATGGCAGGGCTGGACAGATAAGCCTTAATGGGCTCTCAGGCCTTAAGAAAAAGAAAATATTTAAGAAGGTAGAAAAAAGGTAAATAAAATCACTAATAAACACCATTCATAATGTTTAAGTGGCAAAGCGCCCTTGTAACATAGCTTACTGTGTGTTCATGGTCAGTGTGAGCCGAAACTACTGGGCATCCTATGAGACACAGTGGGGAGTAAGAAATAGCCACTGTCCTCAAGGAGTTTACAATATAGTTGGGGAGCTAAGCAAGCAATCCGTGAGTAGTGCAAGATGTCATGCCATTGTCTTGTCAGGGACAAGAGAGCTATAAATGTGGGCTGATGTAGCCAAGGAAGGTGAGGCCTCCACTCAGCTGAGCACTAATGTAGCCTGGCAGGAAGGAACTTCCACCACCTCTCTGCACACCCACCTCTGCCTTCTATTGCAGCCTGAAGGCGTCATCTAGCATCCAGTTCACGCAGGGTGACTATTGTACATGGCCAGAAAAGGGCCAGGTGTGGTGCAAGGCTAAAGGGATTCTAGTAAGTAGGACTACCCGTGGACTCAAAGATGGCATTGGGATTGGCTACTTATGTCTTTTGCCCACTTTATAATGTGATTTTTTAAATTGTTGAGTTGTTTGAGTTCCTTGTATAATCGGATATTCGTCCCTTGTCAGATGAAGAGTTTGCAAATATTTTCTGTCATTCAGCAGGTTGAAATAATAAACACTCAGAGTGATGGACACCTCAAATGCACTGACTTAATCACTCTACTTCCATGCATAGGACAAAATAACATGTGGACCACATACATATGTAAAATAGTACTATAGATCAATCAAAAATGCACACAAAATACATGCCGTTAGGCAATAGAGATAGTTTGAATTTCTGTCTCAGATTCTTCAAGGTGATGAAGGAAAATAGAAAATTGACTGTACATCTGAATTGAGAATTGCCCCAGTATCTTCCTTGAAAATGTCCCTTCCACACACCCCTAGAAGTAGAAATGAGAAAGGAAGAGGTTGACACCAGGGAAGGATTGGGGCTACACTGTCCAGGGAAACACCAGTAAACCAGCAGAGAAAAGATGTAGAAAGCAGAGAATTCTAAAGGAGAGAAAGCATTATAAGGGCAGAGAAATGAAGGAGGGGAGATAGGGGTAGGGAGATGAATTCAGAAGGGGACGTGCTGGCCTGGGGTGCTGCTGCAGGATCCTGTGACCTCACAGAGGGCAAACCAGGGTGTGGCGAGATTGGAGCCCCCATCTTGGGCAGTTGGATTACCCCTCTCCTGCCTCCTCCTCCCATCCATCTTGATTCTGTATAATTTTGATTTTTATCACTAGAAACGCCAACGAGTGAAGAGCTAGAGTTCTGAATCTCTGTTTGTTTTTGTGTCTTTGAGGCACCACAGCTGAAATTTTTATTAAGTTGGGTAAGTGCTGCCCATAAAATACTTCCTTTAATCTTCAAAGCAATCAATGAAGGGAAGAGACAAATCAATCCCTCTTTCCCCATCTATAACAGGGAATTGAGACCACTTTAGTGGGAAACTTTGGGGGAAAGAATTCATGCTTAGAGGAACCTCATCTGGAAATGGAGCAACAGAAAGGCAAGTCCTCATCTTCCTTTGGTTATCATTCCTCTCTTCAGCATCCCTGTCAGAAAAAGAACCATCGAATCTCTGCAGGCCAAAAATAAGGGGCCTGGTACCAAGATAAATCCAACTCAACCCTCTGCTCCACCCAAGTCAGTGTTAAGTATTCCTCTAGTCTCGGAAATGAACTAATAAATATGATAAATATTCCCCTGATCAGGACCTAAGTACTTTGACAAAATTTCTTTGACATAAACTCAAGTTTTCTTTCCCCACTGGTATAGGTATTGCTGGGTGAATGCACGCGTGTGCACATACTCTGACACACATAAAGGTTTCCCTTAGTAGGAGGGAGCATCCTCCAGCCCCTGGAAATTTACTCTTTAACTAATCTTTTCCAGTATCTAAACCCTCCTGAGTGGTCCATATAATTACCTTGCAGATGATGCCAAGGCCTTACCAGCTCACTCCAAAGCCATGTTCCAGTCTCCCTTCCATGTCCTGAGATCCCAGCCAACCCTGGGCACTGCACAGTGAAAAATGAGTACAGTTCGTGTTCCTGACCATTGATCTGCCATCAATTTTTTCCAAGCCCGAGGCATGCGATTATCTGCAAAGCTGACTTACAAGATAAAATCCCCAGGCCTCTCCCTTCCCCCTCCTCCTCCAACAAGCAGACATTGATTTTACACAGAATGTGCATGGTTTTGATGGTGTTATTGCAATCAACATGAAAAATACCACCGCAGTGCTTATCCGGATGTCCCAGTTGTTTTGCCTCATAACACAAGTGATTGTTTAAAGAGGCTTGACACTGTTGGAGTCTTTTGTTCTATGGATTTTGCAAAGCAGTGCTCTTTGTCTTTGGGGCTAGCAAAAGAAATGGAGCTCTTTCTTGGAGGCCATGGGTAGTACTTTTAGAGAGTAGGATCTAAAGCTTATGCTGTCCGAGGAGGAGTCTCTTTCAGGGCCCCCATTTGTGTGGTGATATTTCTAAAGGAGAAACTACACCTAACTGGGGTGTATTTGAAACTTCCTTCCTTCCAGATTAACTTCGGAACCCTCACTTCCACCTGTTTTCAGAGCTGTTCCGCCATATTTATTCCATGCTGAGCCTCAGGAACTAAATGGGCTCTCTTTGTCCCCCTCTCAGGTTTCCCTCTCTGGCCCTCTTTTTCTCCACATCACAGCTGAGCAATTATCTGACTCATCTGATCCCCAGCCAAAATCAACAAGAAACTGGGCACACACACCACTCTCGGGCTGCCCTCCCATGCAAGCGAGAAGCCAGAGGCCCAAACGGCCCCATCCCTCTCTCCCTCTGCCCTCAGCAGCACGGTTAGTGGCACCTTCCAGTGTCTCCCCCCTTCTATCCAAATGAGACCCCCAAAGGACAGAAACTGGTCAACATGTTTCCTGCACTTTCCTTGACTTAGTGCCCAATTAGTGCACCATTTGAGTTATTTTGAGAAATAGAGTGAAGGTAAGGATTTAATTGGATAACCGTGAGACTATGTATTTGAGATTGATTACTAAATTTCAAGGAGGTTGTTTCAACACAAGCACTATTGACATTTGGGCCAGATAATTCTTTGTTGTGGGAGGACATCCTGTGCATTAGAGGATGTTTAGCAGAATCCAAAATTGTCTTCAGATCTTCCCAAATATCCCCTGCGGGCAAAGTCACGCTGGTTGAGCACCACTGCTCTGGAGCATCATAGGTTTATGAGACTATTAATCCTAACACCATGCTCATGAAGAAATGATAGCCTTCAGGGAGAGTGAGCAGTAGAGTTTCCAACATGGGATCTTTTAACGGCATGCCTTTCCCTACCTCTAGTCCCACGGCACCCCCTACTGAACCTACACCACGATTTTGACCCACTCTGTCATCCACTTTCTGAAAATCATCATGAACTATTCATTCTTATTGACCCAGCAAAACATTGAAACTTCTGGCTCTAAATTTGGTCCCTGAATTTATGAAGCAATGTTGAGGTCCATTTGGGGGTCCTTAGTTTCCCTTAGACCTAGAGGCCAAAATGGAAACTCCTGGTGACAACCTTAGAGAAAGCCATTGAAGCTTAGGATCAGGGCAAGTGGGTTAGGGGGGCCAGGTCTTCCAATGGACAGCTGGGTGTCCTCGGGCAACTCCTCTTCCCTCTATGGGCAAGGCTTCTTTGAATTCATTCAGTGGAAAAGTTAGCAGACAAAGAAAGGAATGGACTAGATCAGGGATCTTCTAATTATTGTTAGAGTACGGCAAAGTATCTCAGGAACCACCTTACGAGACAAGAGAACATGAGATGAGGGATTCCAGACTGGCCCTCACATGCTGATTTAGAACAATTTTCCTCTTCCCTGTTCTACATAGTAGGCTTCTGGGTTAAATTTTCTTCCCATCCAAACAGTGTTTTAAGATCACACGTGTGTTTGTGTGTATGTATGTGTTATAGATTGTTCTTTGAAGGTTTGCTCAAAAAAACAACTTACAAAAGGCAGATGAATTGGAGAAAGGCATACAGATTTATTTGATCACTGTTTAATTGACACTGAAGCTTTCAGAATGAAGATCCAACCCCACCACCAAACGGGGTGCAGAAGCTTCTGCACCACCTCATGGTTACAGAAAGAGTGGGGGCTTGGTTCCTGGCAATACAGACTCTGGGAGGAGGGAGGCGAGGAAGTCTGCAGGGGGCAGTCCATGATGATTAGGGAGAATTCAGTGGGCTTGAAGAACATGCAAAACTGCTGGGCTCACCGAGCAGACAGTGGTTTGTGACAAAAGCCTGTTCAAGTTCATTGACAGACTTCAGTCTTCCCTTCTGTGGTATGGGTTCAGTTAATGAAAACTCAGGGGAGGCACTGTTTTCTTCTTTGGTAGGTTCAGACTTCAGGCAGATAAGACAACTTCAGAAAACAGCTTTGTCTGGTGTGTAGGGAGAGACAGTGTGGCAGCAGCGGAGAGTAAAGAGAGACTTTTATTTTTTTGGTTCCGTATGTACAAATTTCATATTTTAGGGTACCAGTTTCTAAGACCCAACAATAAATACTATATATACAGTATATGTGTACACACGCACACACACACACACATATACACACTGTGTGTGTACATATACAGGGTGGACATAAAATTCATGTGCAATTTTAAATAGTTGTCTATTTTTAATTGCACACGAACTTAATGGTCGTCCTGTATAATTGTTATTCAAGTTTCAAAACCATTAGACTTAACTTCAATGAACTCTTCTAGTTCTAATATTCTGGGGGGGGTGGAAATCAACACAGAAATAATTTTATGTGCAAAAATACTTCAGTGTCTGCTAGAAGTGAGACTGGAAAAAAACAGGAATTTGGTCCTCCTTTACCTGCAGACATGTAATCCCAAGGTGTTCCCATGGAAAAGGAACAAAAATTCAGTGGAACAGCTAAATTTAAAGGCTACGTGGGAGGGCAGCGAGGGGCGGAGGGAGGGTGGGTTTGACCATCTTTTCTCCCCTCCACTATGGCTCCTCTGTCTTCCCCATACACCCCACCCCCCACCACCCCCCACCCCGCCGCCTCTTTGCTCAGCACTTGCAGCCCACACCTAGCAGCACAGGCAAGGATTTGAGCTTCCCCTGGCCCCTCTGAGCCTCAGAGGAGGACTGGAGCCCTTGGACTTATTTCTGAAGCCTGAGCCTTTGACTGCAGGCCAGCCCGGCAGCCCGGGCTCTGCAGAGTCCCTCCCACCCCCACCCTGAGCCCCCCCCGGTCCTCCTGTTTTATTAATACTGCACATAACAAGGAGACGCGCCTGAGTGGCAGCTACAAAGACACTCGACTCCTAAAATGTGATATTTGATCACAGGAGGATTTTGCGGTAGGATAATTTATAATCCTAAATTTAAATCCTTCCTGAATTTCAGAGGTTCCAGTATTAAAATCCTTTTAGGATTTTTCAAAGTGTGTAATCTGTTTAGAATTTTTAAAGAACTCTCTGGCCCATTCTTTCTCCAAAAATAGGCCTGCTTACATTTTAAACTTCCTTTTTTAAAAAAGAAAGAGAGAAATGTCTTTTTAAAAAATTATTTTTGTTGTTTATTTGACTTAAGGGGCAACCGTTTCTAAGACATCCAATGAGATATTCTTACCAAAATAAAGTGAAGCTTCTTTCGGTGACTGCAAATAAACCCAGAAGAAACATTTATTTAAAAAGGGATTAAGGTGAAAGAGAAACAGGGGAACTGTGCTAAGGAACCAAAAAAAAGAGAGAGAGAGAGAGAGAGAGAGAGAGAGAGAGAGAGAGAGAGAGAGAGAAAAGAAAGAAAAGAAAAGAAAAGAAAAACTGTAAGTACAGGGGAAAGAAATACAGAACTCTCTTCTTCTTTCCTCTAAACGTCACCATAACTGTGGGAGAGGGCAGGTTGGTTGCTTATTATAATTTAAATTATAGGGTGGAGAATAAACATTCCCGGAGCACACAAGGTGGAAGGGAGGAGAGAATGAATGGAAGGGAGGAGGCAGTGAAGGAGCAGAGAAGGAAGATGGAAGAATGCACAGCCAAAAGGAAGCTGGGAAGGGATCGCCCATGCTCAGATGACTCATAAGACGCGCAGCCAGGCTAGACCCGGGACCTTTTCAAGGGTTGAATAAAGGTTGAAGTTAGAGAAGTGTCCCTGAAGACAGTCCACAGGTAGGGATTTCCTCCAAATGGTTTGAGCCTCACGGTCAAATTTTTTCATGTGATTTTCATTCCATTTTCATCATCTGTTATAACATAAAATTTCATCAACTGTAAATGTCAGTTCTTCCCTTTATTATTTGCTAATGTCATAAAAATCTGAATTGTTTGCTTTGTTAAAGGGCTTGCTGGGCATTGACTTTTCCTTATTTGTACTTTACTACCCCAAATGTGTGGGGTTTATTTATTTTTTAAAAAAAATAACATCCCTTCTGAAATGGGATTTAAATAACAGAGCAAGGTTTGCCATTATCATAAATGTATAAAGTGCTTTGTGAGTAATAAAATGGATCATGGATTCAGGATAATTCAAACTGAAATGTTATGTTCAGTATCAAGATTAGATTACGTTAATGCAGTTCATTTTAAATGGTTTAAAGGCCATCAGATGCATGTGAAAAGAATCTGTATCATAACTTAGAATAAATAGACTGAGACATTTGTTTATAATGTCAGTGCTAAACAAATCTATTACTACATTTCTGCATGTAGCGTTATATTACCACTGCTATTAAACAAACAGAGCATGAAGATAAATTATAGCTTTAATTATAAACATTACCTTTGCGTATTTATTAATTTAAAATGGAACAATGTTCAATAACCTAAGGTTATTTATATCAGCTAACATTTTAATTAACTTTGTTGTATTTATGTGACTTGGTAATTGTTGCTACCAGGCACATGTAGCTCCTTTAATAATGGAGGCAATCTAACCTATCCCTGTGAATATTACCCATTAAATGAGATGGTAACATTGTAACTCCTGCGCAGGCAAAGGGTGGGGGACGCTAAGGCTCCAGAAGGGTGGGGGACGCTAAGGCTCCAGAATGTGCCTTCTCCTTGGAAACCACCAATGAGGAGCACCTTGAATTCCTGGATAGTCTGTAAAGAAAGATGGCAAAGGAATTATGGGAATTATCTTGGGTATGAAGACATAGTAAGCATCTTTCAAAGAGGCTGAACTAGAGACCCATAATAACTGAGCGCATGGCCAGAAACCACGGTCCTTCCTCCGTCGTGTCCCAATTAAATATACCCATCATAGGCAGGAGTCTCTGCCCCAACATCCAGACATGCAAAGACTATCACCATTCTGTATTTTTTATTAATCAGCTTAGTTTCCTCCCCCTCAATCCCCAACATTGCATGTGGTTGGTGGGGATCCTTTCTCAGTCTTTGCTGGAGTTGTATTTACAATTCAAAAAGCAGAACAAAAAGAGGGGACAAGCTCTAGACCCCAACCTGTCATGTTTCTGCTGATAATCTCTTTGCCTGTTTTTTTTTTGGTTGGTTTCTGAGAGCCTGGTTGCCACTCACTTTGATACCACAGAAGGCCCGTGAAAGCCACATGGTGCCTGAGAACCGTCTTCTCCCTGGGAGACCAGGGGGCTCGTGCCCTGCCTGGCGATGTCTCAGTCAACCATTGCTGCCAGTGGTCCCAGGGGACCCTCACACTGCATTTTCACTGTGCCTTTTCTGTGTTTAGGTACGCCTAAATTGTGTTACAATTGCCTACAGGGTAGTATGCACTGAGTCCTTTACAGATTTGGAGCCTAGAAAACACAGCTAGGTGTGTAGTGGGCGATATACCATCCTACATTTATGTAACTACACTCCGTGATGTTCACACACAATGACCAAATCTCCTAAGAATGAACTTCTTAGAGCGTATCCCCCTCATTAACTGATGCATGACCGCAGCCAGCCCTGTGGTCAGACCCCTGAGGCCCACAGCCACCATAAGTCACCTTCTCAGTACAAACACACAGGTGTCTCCTCTGTCCAAAGCCAGGGGAATCTCCACTCCCTCCAGTACTTCCATAGCTTTCTAGCTCTTTCCCAAAAAACCTTTTTTTTTTTTTTTCTGTCCTTTTTATGATAGACTTAGCTCCTTAAAACTAAAGACAATAAAATTCAGAACATAAAAATGTGCTCCCTATTCTCAGGGCTGTAAAGTCTTCATCTTCATCTGCCACCTCGAACCCTAAGAAATGAGTGGAAGAAGATGTACGGCTAAGTGGGAAGGGGGGTCTTGGAGGCAGGGATCTCTCTAAACCTTTGCTCCTCACGTTTGGGTACCATCACCTCCTTTATTCCCCCAACCCAATAGGGCCTCTGGAGAGGGAGAATTGTTTCTATTTTCTAGAGGTTATCCCCCCCTTACGCCACACATGCCTACAGCCACCCCTTCTGGAAGCTGATCCAGTCCATACAGAGATATGCTTCCTTCCAGAGTACAGCTCAAGAGCTCACCACACAGCCAGGCACAGAGAAAACGCATAATATAGATTGGTTAAAAATTCCAAGCAGATAAAAAGTAATGACCTTCCCACACTAACAAAACAAATAATCCAATCCAAAAGTGGGCAAAGAACTTGAACAGACATTTCACCAAAGAAGATATACGAGTGGCTGTCAAGCACAAGAAAAGAGCTAAATACCACTAATCACTAGAGAAATGGACGTCAAAATCATACTGAGACACTGCGTCACCCCTGTTAGGCTGGTTACTATAAAAATATATAGATAGCAGCAAGTGTGTACAAGGTTTCTTTTGAAACCCTAAAAAGAAGCATCCTGTAATTCAGCAGTTCCACTTCTGAATTTATAACCCAAAAGAACTGAAGGCAGAGTCTTACAGAGGTATTTGTATACCCGTGTCAGTAATATCATTCACAATAGCCAAAATGTGGAAGCTGGAAGCTACTGTGAGTGATATTACTGACATGGGCAGACATGCCTGTCAGGTTGCCTATCCCAACTGCCTCTCAAGAGTTTACTATGGGGCGGCACCTGTGGCTCAAAGGAGTAGGGCGCCGACCCCATATGCCGGAGGTGGCAGGTTCAAACCCAGCCCCAGCCAAAAACTGAAGAAAAAGAGTTTACTATGAAACCAAGCACCCACACTTCCATATGAAAGCTATAACCCAACTACAGCCAAAATGAAGGGAAAAGAGGAGGGGGAGGGGCAGGGAGGGGGGAGGATGGGCAGAGGGAGGGCAATTGGTCGGACCACAACTACGGTGCATTTTACAAGGGTACATGTCAATTCTACTAAGTGTAGAGTATAAATACCTTAACACAGTAATTAAGAAAGTGTTAACCAGTTCGTTGTATTTCAAATTGTATATAAAACCAGCACAGTGTACCCCATAAATGTATTAATGTACACAGTTATGATTTAATAAAAAAAAAAAGAGAGAGAGATGAGTGGATAAATAAAATGTGGTGTGTACATACAATGAAACATCATTCCACCTTAAAAGGAAGGAAATTCTGACATATGCTACCATGTGTACGAAACTTAAGGATGTTAGGCTAAGTGGAATGAGCCAGTCACAAAAAGACAAATGCCGTATAATTCCACTTATGTGGGCCAGACAAAGTAGTCAAATTCATACAGACAGGGGTGAAGAGGTGATTTCCAGGGGCTGGGAAGAGGGGGAAGGTAGAGTTACTGTTGAACGCAGCAGTTCTCAACCGTGGGTCGCAACCACAGGAACTGTATTAAAGGGTTGCAGCATTAGGAAGGTTGAGAACAACTGGTTTAATGGGTAAAGAGTTTCAGTTTTACAAGATGAAAAGAGTTCTACAAACGCTTGAGTTCTGGAACTCAACATTATGAATGTATTTGATGCCACTGAACTGCGTACTTAAAGTTGGTTAAGAAGATAAACTTCATGTTATGTGTGTTTTACCACAAGAAAAAATAATAAATTAAAACCCCATCCCCCACTATGCAGAAAAATCAATTCTATTTTTTTTTTTTATTATAGATAAAAATATACACCATAGATGTGGCCCAACCCATCACCCTCCCTCCACCCAAACCTCCCCCCTCCCTTCCCCTTCCTTTGTCCTTTCCTCAATTCTAAATGGATTAAAGACTTAAATTTAAGACTTGAAACTATGGAAAACTTATATAATGGAAACACTTCATGACATTGCACTGGGCAAGACTTCAAAAGCAAAAATAGACAAATGGAATTATCTCAAACTAAAAAGATTTTGCAAAATGAAACAATCAACAGAGTAAAGAGATAATCTATGGTATGTGAGAAAATATTTGCAAACTATGCCTCTGACAAGGAGTTAATATCCAAAATATATAAGGAACTCAAACAACACAATAGTGAAAAAATAAATAATCCAATTTAAAAATGGGCAAAGGATTTGAATAGGCATGTTTCAAAAGAAGTCATACAAATGGGCAACAGATACATAAAAAAAAATTCAGCAACCCTAATTATCAGAGAAATGCAAATCAAAATCGCAATGAGATTTTACCTTACCCCACTTAGAATGGCAATTACCAAAAAGACAAAAAAAGGATGTTGGCAAGGATGTGGAAAAAAGGGAAGTCTTACACACCGTTGGCAAAAATGTGAGTTAGTACAGCCACCACATACTGGAAAACAGTATGAAGAGTCCTCAAAAAAGTAAAAGTAGAGCTACCACAGGATCAGCAACCCCACTAGTTGGTATACACCCAAAGCAAATGAAGAGATGTCTGTACTCCCATGTTTACTGCAAGACTATTCACATAGTTGAGATTGGAAATCAACCTCAGCGCTCCTCAGAGGATCAATGGATAAAGAAAATGTTGCATATGTACACAATAGAATACTATTCAGCCATAAAAAAGAATGGAATCCTGTCGTGTGCAGCAGCCTGTATGAACCTAGAAAGCATAATTAAGTGAAATAAACAAGCACAGAAAGACAAACACCTCATGATTCACTCTTCTGTGGGATCTAAAAATAGAAGTGGGAGTAGAATGGGGGTTACCAGAGGCTGGGGAGGGGAGGAAGGGGGAAAGTGGGGAGAGCGGGTCAGTGCAGTTACATGGGAAGGATAAGTGTGGTGTTCTATTACACAGTAGGCTGACTATAGCTAATAGTAATGTATGGTGTGTTTCAAGTTAGCTAGAAAAGAGAATCTAAAATGTTATCACCACACACACACACACACACACACACACACACACGCATGCAAAAAAGATCAATGTTTGAGGTGATGGATATGCTTACTACCCTGATCATTGTACAATGTACGCATGTACGGAGACACCACACAATACCCCATAAACATGGGTGACTACTATGTGTACATTATAAATATAACTTAAAAAATAACAAATCTTTTTTTTTTTTTTTTTGGTTCTTTTTTGGCAGTTTTTGGCTGGGGCTGGGTTTGAACCCACCACCTCCACTATATGGGGCTGGTGTCCTAGTCCTTTGAGCCACAGGTACTGCCCGTAACAAATCTTTTAAAAATGTAAAGACCTCCACAACAGGAATTGGCCTGCCCTGTAGATAGCTAACACGAACTACAACAAGGATTGCCTGTCCAGTCTCTAAGATTCTGTGTATTCATCCATGGAACAGCATTAATAATGCCATTACAGACACAAAGGCACTTGGGCAGAAATAATACCCCATCCCAATGAAAGGAGTTATTTTATTACCAAGAAAACAACAACAACAACAAACTTTCAGGAGAGTTCCTAAAACAGAATTAGGAGGTTGAAGCTCCTCTGCTACGTTGAAATGTCTTACTTTTTATCACAGGTGAGAAGTTCTCGGAATACTCAGAGTAGATTCCTCCCTGCTTACTGAGCATATATTAAGAGCTCCTTACTTTTCCAGAAGGAATGAAAATAATGTGAACCTAGTCAGGCATAGTGGCAGGCACCTGTAGTCTCAGCTACTTGGGAGGCTGAGACAAGAAAATCTCTTGAGCCCAGGAATGTGGGGTTGCTGTGAGCTGTGACATCGCAATACTCTACAGAGGGTGACATAGTGAACCTTCCAAAGCTCCTCACCCCTTAAAGTCTGGTTCTTGTCAGTCTTCCTCCTGGGTCCCCTACCTACTCTTCACCTGATAGCTGTCCATTTGCAGTGTCATTGCTCAATCCCGCCTGGCTTCACCCAGTGTGAGGCCCTGGAGGGGAGAGGAGGGAAGGGAAGGGAGAAGCCGGGTGCTTCCTGCCTTGACCCCTGCCTTTGGTGACAGCTCCACTAGGCTCTCATCTCTCTCATGGTCCTCGTCCCCAGCTGGGCAGCCCCTCCTGTGGCTCCACCTTCCACAGCAGCTCTGGTTCTGGGGCTTTGGCACTGCAGTCTGCTCCCATGATTCTGCCAGTCCTGGGAGTGGTGGAGGCTTTCTGTTGCTGCTACTCTCTGGGTCACCTCAACTTACTCTGCCCATAACAAGGAGCAGGAATTGTTTTCTACCTTGTTTACATACTGGGCATTGTTGTGGTCCAGAAATGCCAAACCTCTGAGTCCTTGGCTCACCTATTCAGCCTTGAACTTCATGGCAGAACAATTTTGCCATATTCATAGGAGAGCTGTTCTATGTGAAACAGCTGAGAGTTGTAAATAACAACATGGGAATATTACAGTAAACTTTTATCTTAAAGTGTGTATTGTATTTGTAAATTATTTGCCATAAATCTGAAGTCTGAACCTATGTATTTCAATTTGGTATGCTAAAAATGTGCTGAATTAATGTAAAATTATTTTGCTACAATAATGAAATCTCACTTCAAAATTTAACTAAAAGTATAAAACCCAAGTGATTTCTCACAGTCAATTGAACTGTAAAGGTAACTTGTGTGATTCTGGACACACAGATAAAATGTTAAAAAAAAAAACTTACTGTTTGTTTTTGCAACTCTCCCAACCCCTTTTTAACCAAGTTGTCCTCATTAACTTCTTCTGTTGGGTTACCCAGTGTTGGTTCTATCTTCTGAGCAGAACTTGAAGGGCAGCTTCTGGCTGGTAAGCAAGAAGGGAAAAATTGAGAATGCGAATTGGGGATCTCCAAGGGTTATACAGAACAGGAGTCCTGGAAGGACTTGGAAAGGACGCAATGAGGCAAGAACACAAGCCCGAAACCCCATCGGCGTTCCTGTGATTCTTCCTCTTTCTCCCACAACAAATTTACATTTTAGTCAGCACTTCCAAGGAATACAATTTTTAGGAGCCAAAAGAATACATGGGGGGGTGGTAGGGAGAAATTGGGGGGATGCCTCTCAAACTTTTTCATAGGATACTAGCTGTCTCTTGGAGATGAAGCACCCTCAGCCAGATGTATTTAAATTGGTGGCTGGGCCAGGCTGTGTTTATAATCTTAATAACACACCAGCTTAATCAAGTCAGCCTTACTACCTTAGCTATCATTTAATTGCCTATGGTTTATATCTTCCATATTCAGTGATTATATGATTGAAAACTTAACGATTGAGTCACTTAAGTAAGAAAAAAAAGAAGACAAATATTAACACACATTGCATGAGAAATTCAAATTAAATAGAGTAATTTTACATTTTATCAGATTTTTTTTCCCCAAAAAACTACTGAATAAAGCTTGGCCACATGTGCTGTGGAAGAATTCTCTCCATTCTAAGTTTAACCGTGCCTCTTTCATCCTATCAATAAATCTGCATAGCAGTACTTATAAAATCATCTAACTAAGTGCACCTCATTAACCTATATTTATCTGTGTTGAGTACCGGGTGATCATGGATGTTTCTAGAATTGATTATCTCCCTCCAGGTGAGTTTCTAAGAACTCTGGGCTGAGAAGACTTTAATAGATCTGTTGACATTTCTTAAGGATTTTAAATTCCAATTCCCCTTACTTGACCACTAATTCCCATCCCCTTAACATGTTCCTCTGGGAGTTTCAAATCACTTTATCTTTGCCCCCAAGCAGAAGCTGTGACCTCACAGGGAACTTTGACCTTCCCAGAACTGCCCCAGAGCTTCTGCAGCTCATCAAAGTGGTGTGGTGGTCTCAGTGACAGATGACACTTCCTGTGATCCGGAAGTGAGTCAGAATTAATTGTGCTTTCAGGAACTGTGCTGTGCGAGCAGGTCGAAGAAAAGGCAGAGTCCATAAAATAGTCACTGACTTAGTCCATGGTGGCTCTGGCTTCCTGGGCAGTGTCCGCTGCTGACCTAGCAGCAGGTGGATGCTCCAGGAGGGCAGGAGCCCTCTGTGTTCACTACAGCACTCAAACATTGCTCAGTGAATGACTGAATTAGCGAAGCTTGAGTATTACCAATTTAGTATACAGCAGAACCTCTGTAAGTTGACCACCCAAGGGACTGGTCAACTTACGGAAGTGTCACCAAAGGAACTAGGCCTACAGTACTGATATCTACATGTGGTGCATATCTGGTCTATGAAAATTAGGTCAGTTGAAGGAGGTGGTCAATATAAGGAGGAGCCATCTCTGGACACTCTACCGTATTTAATATCTGAATGGAAATACTATACACAGACTACGAACTTTCCAATCGGAAGAGACTTAGACATCTTTGTTCCTGACTTTGGAGGCAATTATAGCATCAAATTCAGACAGCCTTCTCTACATGTAAAAGTCAGTGACTTCAATTGTCTAAGATTTAATTTCTTCATCTACAAAATGGGGATAATCATGGAAGACATATTATGGGCCTGTAAGAGTTAAATGATATAATGCATGTTAAGCAATAAAAAGAATGATCAGCCCTCCATATATGTTAACTATTATTATCTAGATCAGAGAATGTGGTTTAGTTTAGATTTTTTTTTTTAATAAAAGCTTTTTTTTTTCTTTTTTTCAGGCAAAATCTTGGTAGAGAATAAACTCATAATACAAACCACATTGAAGCAGAATGACTCTTGTGGACAGTGGGGGGAATGAGGAGGCATTGAACTCTAACCAGTTCCCTTCTTATACCCTGATGTGGTTCCAGACTAATCTCCAGTAAAATCTAAGTCTCTAAAGCAGTGTTTTTCAACCTTTTTATAACTCATGGCACACTTAAATTATGTTGATGTTTTTTAAAAAAAGAGTAAAGAAAAGAATATGCTTACTGTACTTTGAACTTCTTTCGAAAATAATTTAATTAATGACCTTTAAAAATTTTCACAGCATACAAGTTGAAAATCCCTGTGCCAGAGGAAAATCTGATCCTGTGTTTACCTGGATCACTCCTCTTGTTTCCTGGGCAGGAACATGGTTGCGCAGAGAGGGGAAGTCAATGGCTTAAGATCACACAACAAATTTCTGACCCAAGTTTCTTATATCTTTCTATTCACTTTCCAACATTTCCAGAATCTCAAGGGCTGGCAAGGCCCTTGAGAGGGGCACGACTAAGCTCTCTTCATCTCCAATAGCCCTTCCTGGTGCTAGACGGGCTCACCTGGATTTCTCCATTATTAGGAGTTCAATGCAAGAGCATTCTGGCTGAAATCTGCCTGATTGCAACTTCCGCCCACATTCAGTTATGATTTTAGTACCGTATACAATATAACATCCTGAGATGTGGGAAGATGAGTTAATACCACTCGTTTAGCAGGGATAACACAGCCTAGTCCAATATGATGAACAGTCTTGCTCTGGTCTGTCTAGTTGTGAAAATAAACCAAAATGAATGAGGATAATAACTATAACAGTAGATTTTAGATGATGTAGTTAGAAAGGTCTCCTTCATTTTTCCTGTACATGTGTAGTGCCACCTTATTCTCAATTAGGAATCTGTGTCTTTTGGAGGATAATCACGGATGCTCAGAGAATCTCAGAGTCAGAATGAACAAAGGAAAGACTTGAGAGAAGGGAAATTTCTTCCCTTCATATCATGATCCATTGACAGGTGAATGGATTTTAAAAATGTGGTAAATATATGCAATAAAATATTATTCAGCCTTAAAAAGCAAGAACATTCTGACGTATGCAACAGTATCATACAAAAATGATTACTTTTTCCAAAAATGTATATACCTCATTTCCTTTTCTTGTCTTGTTTCATTGGCTAAGATTTCAAATATTGAACAACAGTGGTAATTGCCAGCATCTTTATCTTATTGATTTTAAGGTAACTGTCCAGTGTTTTCATGTTAAATATTTTGTTCATTGTTTATAATAAATAGATTTACTTTATCAAGTTAAAATGGTGGATTTAAAAGATTTCTATAGATTTGAATATATCTTACTCAATGGTAAAAAGGAAAAAATGCTGTGTTGAATATAGGACCCTCAGTTTTCTGAATAAGATATAAGTTGTGGTATTTCCTCGGACTTGCTAAGGTGTGGGAAAAAATACTTATTTAGAAAATATTTCAAAAAGAAAAGATTATGAAAAAAATGATTTTCTAAGTAATTCTTATTTAATTCAGAAGTTAAAAGTATGAAGAATTAGGCAGCAGCTGATGCTGCTAAGCAGGAGAAATTGCATCTTTGAGAAAATTACCTAGATTCTCTTAACGATAATATTTTCACAGTTGAAAATTAGGACTATTACCAACTTCTCCCATGATTGTTTTCAATATTAAGTGAGATGTAAGACATCTGTTAAAATTTCTGATACCTGCTAAACACTCAACATATCTTAATACTTTTCTGTTTAGTCAAACTTCATGCATATAACCATCATTGTACAAATAAGAGAAATATAATCCAGTTCAATACATTTACTCTTAACCTAGATAAAATCAAATGACTCACATCCATGTTTTTCTACAGTAGTCTGAGATGCCGTGAATACATTTTAAGTAGCTATTATGTTCCATACGCCATGTTAGTCAATTTTACAAGTGTTCTCCAACAGAACCGTAACAGTAGATTTTAGGTGATGTAGTCAAAAGGTCTCCTTCATTTTTCCTGTACATGTTTAGTGCCACCTCAATCTCAATTAGGAAATCTGTGTCTTTTGAAGGATAATCACATAGGATGCCCAGAGAATCTCAGAGTCGGAATGAACAAAGGAAATACTTGAGAGAAGGGGAATTTCTGCCAGACCTTCATATCATGATCCATGTGGGTGTTAATAAATGCGCATTCATTTTGTTCATGCAAAAATCATCTATTATACATCTGGCATTTATTATATGCCTGGCGATGTCTAGGCTTTAAGCATGTAGCACTAATCAAGAGTGACAAGGTTGCCCTCACAGAGCTTAACTCTGTGCAGGACACATTTAAAAATGCATAAAGGATTAAACAAGATAATCCAGATAGTGGTAAGTACTGTAAAGAAAACAAAAGAGGATGATGTAATGAACAGTCCCTGCTAGTGGGGAGAACTACTTTAAATAGTTCATGGAGGGCCTCTCAAAGGGTACAACCTACACGAAGACCAAGAAGAGGCCAATAGTTTGGAGGGTTCAGGGGAAAGTATGATCTAGGTGGGGAAAATGTACAAAGACCTAAAGGAAGGAAAGAGGCTGGCATGTTATAAGAATATACAAAGGACCAATGCAGCCTTTGGAATGAGAAAGTATCATTAGTAATGTGCCTGGATTTGTGGCACGTCAACCCAAGAGCCATGTGTGGTCACAGGTCAGATGATGTCAGTGTTCTGCTGGTAACCCTGCAGGAGCATCTTCAGAATAAAGGCCAAAGAGCCTCAGTGCTCTCCGTGTTGTCCCCACCCCACCCCACCCCGGTGCCTCTCTGACCTCGCTTTCTACTGCTTTTGCCTCCTGTCCATGCCACTCTAGCCACTCTGGCCTCCTAGCTGTTCCTACAGCATGTCGGGCAAGCATCCACCCCAGAATCTTTGCACTTACTGTTCCTGATATCTGGAAAATCCTTTCTGTTAGTCACTCCCCTAACTCCCTCTTTTGCCTCCCTGAGAACTCTACTCAAAAATCATATTCTCAGAGAGATCCTTCCTATCAGCTTTCCTGGGGGCTCATGTATCTCAGTCTGATCTTAGTTATGTGTCTAAATTTCCCTAACGTATTGTTGATTCCTATTAAACCTATGGGCAACAAAACTCCGGGGCCTCTTTCCCATGAAGAATTTACCTAATCAGTCAGGAGTCCTTCACTTTAATTTTGTAAGGTGGAAATATAGTTAATGCATAGCCCCGTTATCTTCTTGATGCGGCCTGCCCACTGCTGCTTGTACATTTTCACTTTCTCATCCCGTATGCCATGCCTTCTCAGCAAAGTGTTGATCATAAATAAATGAAAACAAATTCTCTCTCTCCTTCAAAGTACTCAGTGTGTAGAACCAGATAGCCCAATGGCAGAACCCTGGCTTGACATTGCCGAGAATTAATCCACACCCTTCCAAGACAGATTTTTTTCAATGGACAATAAGAATTAATAACTTCAAGGATCATCTTTACGCCACAGAGCCCCATTTCTACATCTCAAGTCTTGGGCTCTCCTGGAGATTCCATATTTATTTATTAAACTATTTATTTGATATTTCCATGTGGATATTCGAGAGACATCTCAAACTCAGCCTATCCGTAAACCTACTCTTTTCCCAGTCTTCTTTACCTCAATAAAAGTTATTCCCACCATTTTCTCAAGCTAAAAAGCTAAAAGCCACCCCTGATTTCTCTCTTTTCCTAATTCAATTCAATTCATTAATGAGCCCTGGAGGTGAGCTTTACCCACTCCTCTTCATCTCCTCTCCTGCCTCCTGGTCCAAGGAAGCATCTTCTTCCACCTTCCTTCTGGCTCATGCTAACCCATTCTCAACCACCAGAGTGGAAAAAACAAAACAAGACAAACAAGACCTCATGGATGTTGCAGTTTCTTACCTAAAACCCTGCAACGGCTTCCCATCTGCAATGAGATTCAAGTGGAAATCTTTAGGTTGGCTTCAAAGCCCAGCATAACCCATGCTCTGCCTCTTTCCCCACCCCTACCACTTGCCCTCTCCCCTTTGCCCTCTCCCCTGCAGCCTCCTTAATTTCCAAGTTGCTTTTTAAGCCCTCCAAGGCTCATTCCCTCTATACTGGCCCTGGCTGGCTTTTCTTAGCTTTCAGATCTCAGCTAAAATGTTTGTTTTTTTTTTTGTTTTTTTGTTTTTTTCAGAGAGACCTTCCTTGAGCCATTTCGATGATTTTCATCACATCTTTTACTTCAATTCCCTGCAGAAAAGATGACATGTTCATCTGTGTGTTCAATATTACCCCTCAAACAGAATGGAAGACCTTTGGGGACAGGGCTGAGTCTGACTCGTTTGGTGCTGCGCCTCCAATCCTGGAGGAGTGCCTGCCAGATAGCAGCTTCTGAATACATTCTGATGATTCCGCAGAGCACTCCTCAGCCTGCAGGTCCCCACCTTGTCCACCAGGGCATCACAAGAAACCAGGCCAAGAGATGTTACGATGTGTTGAGCCATGACCCTCTCTTGACTACTAGTCTAATAATTGTATTTAAAAAGAAAAAATGTAATTAGTTCTGCAAAGCTTGTTAGCTCCTGATCTTTGTACCCCTTACTTAATGCTAATAAACTAGCCATTTAATGACCTATTTTTTTCTTTATTGGTTTTTTTAAATTATAAAAGCAATACATGCTCATTGAAAGAAATTCTAATGGCACAAATGTATAAAGGAAAAATGACATCTGTGTTCTCTCCCTCTTCTCCTTCCCAGATATAACCGCTGGTAACAGCTTGAGGAATATCCCTCTTTTTTTATGTATATGCATACACATAGAGAAAGAGATGTGCTCCTATACAAAAGTGGCCTGAAGACAAAATAAGATACGTGTGCGTTCACTTACCATATGGTAGGCCTCTTTCCATGCCCATGGATATCAATCTACTTCATATGCATTTGATGGCAATAATTCTAGCATTCCATTGCATTAATGAACTTATTTATTTAAAATATGCTTAATTATTCTATGAGTAAAGACAAAAATAAGAACAACAAAATCCTGATAATCATCACAGCCTAATAGTGAACATGTGAAGGTTGTGATCTTATTCTCCTTACTTTTATGAGTATTTGAAAGTTTCCATAAAAGTTAAATTTAAGAAATACTGAGCAAAGTTCAAATTTAATGGTGCATTACTGACCACTTTCTTCTGAGATCATAAGCAAAATAAAAATGCCTGGTGCCACCACTTCTATTCAACCTTATAATAAGGGTCCTGAACACTATGATAAGGAAAGAAAATGAAAATCCTATGTACTCAATTCTGATATGAGGACAATTAAGGTTCTAGTACACAGGGGGGGATGGGGAGATGTGGAAAAGGGAGAAGGAGGGTGGGGGAAAGGGGTCTGGTATACCTTTTGGGGGCAGGACACAATTTTATAAGAGGGTCCTTATCCAGCAAAGGATGTAACCTGGTTCTGTGTACCCTCAATGAATCCCCAACAATAGAAATAAATTAAAAAGGAATAAATAAAAATAGTCTTTCATGAATGTTATAATTTCATGTAAGGAAAATCTAAAAGTGCATACAAAATACTACAATTAACTAATGAATTAAGCAAAATCTTGGGACACAAAGTTATTACACAAAATTTGATTATATTATTATACAATAGCAATAAGACACTAAAAATACTATGAATAAATAGAATGAAACGTATATAAGGCCTCTGTGGTGAAAACTACATAACAATGAGAGAAATCAAGATAGCTTAAAAGAAATTACATAAAAAACACTTTTACATTACATGCCAGACACTCAGCTAGGCTGGGGAAGTGGTGAAAATTAAAACAGTTCCCACCCTCTTGAGCTTGAAGTCTAGTGAGACAACCAACGCACATTAGATCATCAGGAGCCCTCATTCACTATTGCAAATGGAGGCGGGATTACAGGGGAGAGTGCAATTCTTGTGCATGAGGCCTTGGGACGTGGAATTTGACCCAGTCAAAGAACCAGGGAAGACTTCTTGGGCTGACCCCTAAAGGAAGAAAATGAGTTAAACAGATGAAGAGAAAAGAACGCTCCAAACAGAGAAAAGAGCCCCTGGAAGGACCTTGGGCGAAGAGTAAATAGGAACCATAACCAGCCATGGTTCCATTGCTCATGCTCCTGGTTATCTAACGCATGTTAGTATTGAGGGTTATTTAGGCCACGTGGTAGAATGTCTGCCCAAGAGGCTGCAAAGATTCTCTTTCCCTGGGTATAAACCCCCACCCGGTCTCTGGGCTAGGTCATGTGATTTGTTTTGCTCAATGGGATAAGAGCAAATGTTGATGCAAGCAGAGCCAAAAAAATACCGTGCACTGGCACTTTCTCTCTCTTACTGCACTTAGAACCCTGGGCCCACCATGTGAATAAGCTCCGGGATGGCCTATTAGAAGAGGAACAACTACACTGAGCAGGGAGCAGGTGTCCAGCAGAGGACCTCCCCGACCAGCCGGGATGCCAGACCCAAGATATGTTAGGGAGACCACCCTAGACCAGACAGCCACAAGCCAAAATGGAACTTGGCCTTAGACATTAGAGAGCCAGAGATCAGCCAAGCCAGCCCAGGCTGGAAGAACTACCAGGCCACTCATAGAATCTTGAGATAAATAAAGTGGTTACTATTTTAAACCACTACATTTTGAAGTATTTGTTAACAGACAACCTAACCCATCCAGGTGGACTGCAGTTTTCTGGTCTTTACAAGCTGTGCTTTCGGAAATGTCTTCGCATGCTCATCTTGGTACACTCAACACATGTCAGCCCCTCGTAATCAGCACAATTGTTATAAAGGCCAATTAGGACGCTGCACTGATGAGGAAACTAAGACACAGCTAAATTAAACTGAAATACCAAACTCACACGTGCAGAAGGAGTTACTTGGAATTAGGAGCCAGGTCTTCAGATTCCAGTACAATACTCATTCAAATTCATCATCTTATCTTGCCATTGGAGAAAAGGCAACACATTTTTCAAAGTCAAAAATTAAGAAAGTTCACATTCCGTTTGTTAGGTTACTACCAGCCTACATCATTTTTTAACCTGTGCCCTTTAATCCTAACTACAAACCTGATCTTGTCAGACTTTCAGGAAGAGAATTCCAACAAGACGACTAGGGACATGGGCTCCAATTTCAGCCCAGGAATATTGCTGTCCTTTGGAAAGCAAATCTGTAATAGATAACATTTCCTTGACATGATTAGTCCAATGCAAGCCACAAACCATGAAGGGTTAAACAAGGATTATGAATCCTCTTCAAGAGGGGATGATAAAGATTTTTGTTTTGTTTTTTTGTTGTTTTTTAAATTTTGTCCAGTCTGGGAAGTTACAAAAATACTATTTTCCTGGAACTTGGAAGGAGAGTTCAGAAGACAATATGAATTTCAGGAAAATATTTTTGCCATTAATTATGTCATAAGCAAGAGAGTAAAATAAACTGTTTATTATCACATATAAAATGTTTTTGATCAGTCAACTGAAAAACTAATTTCATTTTCTCATTACACTGCCTCAGGCATCCTTTAATGTCAATTTTTATTATAGCAAAAGCAAGGAAATTAAAATGATCAGTTATGATGCAGAAAGAAGCATTTGTTTCAAAATTTTTAAAAGTAAGAATAATGGAGCCATGAACCTCTTCATCATTCATGATAATCACAACTCATCTGGAGAGGGCGGAATTATGCTCTAAAGGTCCAGAGGTCCGTACCGCCAAAACCCGCAGGGTGGTCAGCTCTGGGAGACCTTTGTATGTGTCTAGAAGAAATTGGGTTAAATTTCCAGCCCAGTTGGATCAAATTTCCAGAGAAGCTAAAGGAGAAAGCTATCCAAAGGGTAGGGAAAGCATGGGCTTGGTCTCAGTCTTTTGGCCCAGCAGTTGATATTATCAAAAGAGTAATGACTTTGAAAAAAGCAAGAAGTAAAATGGCAGGTTCTCCAAACTTGGCCTTGCCCCTTACAAACTATCCAGTCATGGCACCATTCTCAGACTCAGTTTCCTGGCACCCCATATTATGAAACTCAACAAGTGGCCAGGTGCAGGGTCTCATGCCTATAATCCTAGCACGCTGGGAGGCTGAGTGGGAGGATCCCTTGAGCTCAGAAGTTTGAGACCAGCTTGAACAAGAGTGAGACCCCATCTCTACTAAAAATAGAGAAACTAGCCTATAGTCCCAGCTCCTCGGGAGGCTAAGGCAAGGGAATCACCTGAGTCCAAGATCACTTGCTCTGAGATATGATGATGCCATGGCACTCTACCAAGGGCAACAGGGTGAGACTCTGTCTCAAAAAATAAATAATTATTAATTAAAAATAACATCAACAAGGGTAAGTGAAAGCCCTTTTGCCCCTCATTTTTAGAGATATGGTCTTACTCTGTCACCCAGCTGGAGTGCAAGGTTGTGATCATAATTCACTGCAACCTTGAACTCCTGGGCTCAAGCAATTCTCCTGCCTCATCCTCCTAGTAGCTGAGACTCTAGGCACAGGCCACCATGCCCAGCTAATTCTTAGATATTTCTGTAGAGGCAGTGTAGAATATATTGCCCATTCTGTTCTTGAACTGCTGGTCTCAGATGATTATCCAGCCTCAGCCTCTCAAAGTGTTTGCCATCACAGGCATGAGCCACCAAGCCCACCTGGCCTGTGAAAGCACTTTATAAAGTAATCATCAAAGGCCGTTTAACAATGATTGTAAAGGTAACCGAAAGACCTGGATGGGGTGGGCCTGGGTCTTGGTTGCCCCTTACAGGGAATCATCAGAACACTGCTTTTGGCTACAAGAAGAAGAAGCAATTCTGGTGAAGAGGCTGGTGGGAAGGGAGAAAGAAGGCTGGCTTGGACAACAGCATGATGGTAGAGCCACTGGCCCCTCCCCAGCCTGAATGATCTGATTGACAGTCCTGGGGAAGGAGGAACAGCAAACTCTGAGAGTCCTAACTCTATGAGACTTGGAGTGAAAGCCCTGAGGCCAGGCTTGGATGGCAAGATGGTTAGGGGTCTTGGTCCTCTCTGAGCTAGTGACCCACACAGCACTGCACTGACAGCCTGATATGGTTCCACTTCATAGAGCAGAGGTGGTGACACAAGGTGAAGGCAGAAGGAAATGAGGTAACTTGCCCTGGAATACACAGAACGCCCTGCCCCCAATCAGGAGATGCTCTAAAAAGCTCATGCAGCCCTCTCTTCTTATGACAATTGTGACTGGCGAGAGAGAAGAATCTTAGCCAAGGGTAAGCCACCTGTTCACTCTGGCTGTGCACAGACCCCATGGAGGAGGCACTGTCCTCTGTGGCCAAAGTTGAACTGACATCCACAGTTACTCAACAGAGATAAGAAATTTTGACCCTGTATGCTCCAAGCAGCTCTGTCTGTAGAAACCACTAAATAATCATGAAGTTCCATTTAGGAAGGATGCCCAGTGTCAGGGGAAGGTCTTCTCAGAGGAAATTTGGCTTAGAGAAGGAAAAAGCACATTCTGGGTTATAAGACATTACTCTTGACACCAATCTCCTTCATTTTACTTCTGCTCCACCAGCCTCGGAGAAATCCATGTTGGTTGTGCCCCCATGACAAATTCTAAGGAAGGATTGGTCCAGTAAGTCAGTAGACCCAAAGGCTCAAATGGCACCACCAGTGAAGCGTCCTTATTTCTCAGCGACAGCTCTATCCTCAGGCTGCCATGTGTAAGTGAGATAGCACCAGGGGCTCCCAAGTAGCCTCCTGCTAGATGTTCAGACACAAGTTCTGGAGCCAGGCGTCTTTAGTGCTGGATAGCCTGGTGTGGGTCAGGTCTCCATAACAACCAATGGCTAGTCCAAGACAATGCAAGATTTTGACTGTCTAGACTAAAACTGAGAGAAGGTTGATTCATTGAGAAAAATGAGGGCCCTTTACTGGAAAGTGATGACATAGAGGCAGAAACTGGCAGAAGGCTCTGTGAGCACCAACAATGCTTAAGGTTTCCCAAGCTTTCCTTCGGGCTTGGAGCAGGGAGCAGGTCTGAGGGCAGATCCTGGGTGTCCTCACACCTGTGGCATGTGGCGGGCACAGGCAGGTACCTGGTAAGTACAGGGCAACCCTGCTTTGCCCCAGCCAAGATCACCCAGCCTGATGAAAAAGATGATTAATCCAGCAGCATCTCAGCCCATTTGGAAACCATCTGTGTTCCTCATTTCCAAATTTAGCCCAAATTAAAGAGACCTGTATTTGTTTTTTTGGGAACTGTTATGATTTTTCAAGTAAACAGTAGAAACTGTACAAAGCCACGAGATCTATCATAACTGCCAAACTGTCTGGACTTGATCAATCTGGTTCATGCTGCTTTCAATGTGCATTCTATTCTCCCCGTGTTATTATCATAAACAACAATTTCCATTTATTTATACATGACCAGAACTTCTCTTAATGTTTTTCACATATTATTTCATTTGATCCTACCAAATGCGTGTGTAGAACAAAGGTCATTGCCATTGGCAGGCCTGGTTCATGGATGGGGGCCCTGACACCTGAGGGATGAAGGGTTTCCAGGATCCCATGTGGTGGAGAATGGGTGGGGTTTCGAGCCCAGGCCTTCTGGTTGAAGACTGTTCTCGTTCTGGTATATTCTGTTGTACCAGACTCAGCATACAACCACTTATACCACTCACATACTCTCTGGCCTTGTTCTTTACCAGTCCATTATTAACAAGAAGGAATAAATGAAATAACACTTGTGATATGTTCCACCTAGACAGCCAAAGACATTATGTTCAAATGATAGATTTATTTCTTCTAGAGAAGAGAAAAATTGTCCTAGACACTCTGGTAAAATACACAGATGAATTCATGATATGACATATCTTCAAAATCCCAATGTCTAACATGGATGGAAGACAAGCTTAAGAAAAGAATTATACACATTTTTTGTATATTTTGTAAGAATCGATATGTATAAACAGATAAACAGATACGCACAGAGAGAGGTAAAAAGATCTTGAGACAAAATGAATGAAAAGGTACTCCCGCAAAATCTGTGATAAAAATTCCATACAAATGATGCAGAGAAGATGATTGAGAAAGGGTTCAATGAAGAGATGGCATCTAAAAACAAAGCCACCTTTACAGCCCTCCTCGCCAGTTTAAACCTGATCAATGGCAGCTGATCACCTGAAGTTCTGGGTCTTCCCCAAGACCAAGTCAAGACACAGATCCTCCTCAAAGCACTGTAAACCTTACTCCTTTAGCTGTTTGGGAATAATTAGACATTATAATGAGCAGTTCGTTCATGATGTACTGGAACTGTTCTCCAATGTGGAAGGACTGGGGCTTGCCTTGTCCTGCTAGTTAATGATAAGCCCTGCGAGAACAGGAATCTTGTTCTTTTTCTTTCCTGTTCCTTCTCACGATGCCTAGCCAGAGTTTAAATCCACAGTGGAAACTAAATACCAGAAAACTGACATTGAAATAAATCTAATTTAACTAAGGAGCTCTAAATGCAGTGGAGATGACTGCATTACCTGTGCAGTATTTAGGGGCAACATTCTCAGACAGCCTGGCATGACTTAGAACTAGGTGGGGAGCCTCACAGCAACCAGGAGACAGGACGCCGTGTCTTGGGGCTACTGCCAGTAGCAGATACTGTCTTGTCCTTACCTTTGCTTTTCTACCTAGCTGGGTAGAAATGGATCACCTTCAAAGAAACAGGGGAGAGGGGCTGAGTAGCTTGGCTGACCAGAGATTTACCCTAGACCCCTAGGGTTGGAGACATCTTTAATAGCTCTCACTGACCTCTTCTGTACACTAGTGACCGTGGTTCATGTCAGGCAATTGGAAATAATATTGAGCACCAAGGAAGACGGGCCTAAGAGGGAATTAGCACACAGAATAAATAAATAACAATTGGAGTTGAGGTGAAGGCAATTTTAATCAGTTTGAGTTAAGCATTCTACATTGTATATGAAACCATCACATTGTACCCCATAAATGTACACAGTTATGATTTTAATTATTTTTTTTTTTATTTTATGCTTCAAAAACATTCGTTTTCTTTCCCTCCTCTACCCTGTTAAATGCTCCCCTTTCACTTGTGAGATCCATACTGAAACTGCCTTAGTGAATTATTTCTCTTCTGAGCAATGAGTTGATCTAGCCTTATTCGGTACTTCTGTTATAACACATCACAGCCTCCCGTAATTACTCTTTTATTTAATTCTACACATTCTGATTAGCTGTGTCTGTTCCAGGCAAGCAGTAGGAGCGTGGTAAGTGCCCTTCATTCAAAGAGTTCTTCAGAACAGTATGAAGAGAAATTAAAGTGATTATTAAGTCATCGACACTAAGCACAGTTCCACAAGAGGCAGAGAACTAGCGAACAGCAAACCACAGTTGGGGGAATGTGTTCAAAGCTGCTTTCTGAAATAATTCCTGGTATCTGACTCCTGACAGAGGCAGGAAACGGGGCATTGGGGACCACTTCTAGATCTAAGGAGCCTTCTCCCCAGGGAGAACTCAAGAAAGGATGTGTGGGACACAGAGGCTGGGCAAGCCTCTTGTCGTGAGATCTTCTCTTTAGCTCTCATGAATATTCTGCAGGCTGAGAAGCTTTTAGTAGAGAAGAGACAATTAAATTCCAGCTTTTCACCATTGTATCTCTCGCACCAGAGTAAGCAATAGGGCATAGGGCAATAGACTTAAATTAGATTTCCGTGGAACATGTGTACTGACCTTTTCTCCAAGCAGATCTATTTACTTTATAATGCGGTTCAACTTGTAGGAACTGATGTACTCCTCCCTGGAGTAAAGGTTAAGAAACATGTGCATCTTAATTCATCTGGATTTCAACTCTGCTTGGATCTTCTGCTTATTGCGTAGACCAACATGCTTTGGCCCTCACAAAACCGAGAAGGGAAAGTTGTGAAGTCGGCAGTATGTGGGCTCCTCCGTCATTTAGTGCAGTGATTCTCCAAGTGCAGTTTTCAGCGAACAGAAAGGGTATCAGTGTTACCTGAGAGCTTGTTAGAAATTGCAAATGTTGGCTCGGTGCCTGTAGCTCAGCAGCTAGGGCGCCAGCCACATACACCAGAGCTGGAGAGTTTGAATCCAGCCTAGGCCTGCCAAACAACTACAACCAAAAAAATAGCCTGGCGCTCTGGCAGGCGCCTGTAGTCCCAGCTACTTGAGGTTGCTGTGAGTTGTGACGCCACTGCACTCTACCCAGGGAGACAGTTTGAAACTCTGTGTCAAAAAAGAAAAAAAAAAAAGAAGAAGAAGAAAAAAAAGTGCAAATGTTGAGGCCCTGTCCCAAGCTACTGAGTGAGAAACTTTGTTTTAACAAGCTCTTCTAATGCATGCTAATACTGCTGCAGAATCACTTTCGTGTGTGTGTTTGATTTACCTCTCCAGCTGCTTTGGATGTGTAGCCCGAATTGACAGTCACCATAGTTTGTTTCCTAAAATGTGGAATGTAGCAGGTACCACTGATAACACTGAATATTAAGAGGTAGATAAGTAACTTTGTGTAGTCTAAAGGATGTGATTTTAAAGGGCACTGGAATGCAATTTTAAATAATATTGAACCTCTTGGTGAGAAGGGTCACCCTTTTCTACCCTTCTCACTAGTCAGGAAGACTCAGTTTGGAGGCTGGGAGCAGTGGCTCACACCTGTAATCCTAGCACTCTGGGAGGCTGAAATGGGAGGATTGGGATCACTTGAGTTCAGGAGTTTGAGACCAGCCTGAGCAAAAGCGAGACCCCTGTCTCTACTAAAAATAGAAAAACTAGCTGGGTTTTGTGATACATGCCTGTAGTCCCAACTATCTACAAAGCTGAGGCAGCAGAAAGGTTTGAGGCCAGGAATTCCAGGTTGCTGTGAGCCGGGTTAACGCCATGGCACTCTAGCTGGGGCAACAGAGCGAAACTGTCTGAAAAAAAAAAAAAAGACTCCTTTTGGTACTAATAAACTCTTAACATTTCTTCAACATTTAATCTCCCTTTTAAAATAAAGACAGAGCAGACTCAGCCTGGGAACCTGTAGCATTCAGCAATATCAAGACAAAATCTGATTAATATTATAAAATAATATTTGGATTATGTTTATAGTTTACTTTTTATTTATGTCAAATGATACCAGCTTTCATTATAGGACAGTGATAGAAATTTGTCTTTTTAATTAACTTCTTCTCAAAGAACAGTGAACCAATTTAAAAAGAAATATTTAATAAATCATTCAAGTAATAGAGTACAGATGGCTCTCAGGAACTCACTAGACAGAGAGGGAAGGCAATTTCCAGGGCAGCACTCGGTCAGCACACATTAAGCCTAATTTCCAGCACTGGCTCAGCCTTTATCTCCAGGCGTTGACCTTCAGAAAGATGACCTGAAGCTTGAGACATCTGCTGTCAGTAAAGAAAAATTCCATTATGGTGACCACACAATTTACTAAGATAGGAAAGTGACTCATACATTTCAGAAGAATTTCTCATCACCACATTTGAAAAGCAAAAGACTTCTGAATCACCCAGATAATTAAAATGTCAAAAATAACCCATTCCTCAAAATTCAAGGTAGTTGAATTTGGGTTGGTCATGAAAGGAAAACTTAGATCTTACAATTTTTATAAAAGCAGTGAGATTATCGAGCAAATTATTTGAAAAAGGAATAGAAAAAAAAATCATATCACCCATAGTTTTGTCCCTTAAAAGTATTATTGGACTATTAAACTTTTGGTCAATTTCCTTATAGTCTTTTTTTTACTTTAAGTACTTGTGGTATATGTATACATATATACCTCAGAATTGTATCTGTATATATAATTACACGATTTATAATATACACAATTCTGTGTCTTACTTTTAGCATGAATAGAACTTTTTCTTTTATATTTTAGTTAGGATTTTATTGTGCAGCTACAAGAAAGACAAGTCACTTTATAAGGATTTCTGGGTCCATCTTTTCAGTATAAAATGTGCCTCTCTTAGGTTGCTTTTGGCAGCAAATAACAAATCCCCACTCAAATTGTCTAAATGATAAAGATATTTATTATCTCAAGACCAAGCAGAGTAGACCACAGTACACTGACCAGCTTGTACAGATGGCTCTCAGGAACTCACAAGACAGGGAGGTTCTTATATCTTCCTGGAGTGATGGGTTCAGCAGTTCTAGAAGTCAAGACCAGCTCCCCATAGAAGAAGAAAAATAGTATCCTTACTTAGACCTTTCTTTGAAAGGAGAATGCATTCTGCAGAAATTCCTGCTACAGACTTCCCTTTATGTCTCAGGAGATGGAGTTGGGTCACATGACCCAGTCACTGGTCAGGGGAAAGGCCTTACCCTGATTGGCTTATGTCAGTCTCCCTAGGATGGACCTAGGATGGAGGAACATGTGTTGGTGAATCACCTACCTTTCCCTCCAAAGAAGGAAAACAGATAGGGAGGTCTTTTTTAATATATTGACATAGCAAATAGCGTGGTGTAATGTTTAAAGAAGCTATTTAACATCTCTCAATGGCTAATTGCTTTTACATAGTGCATTAAAATCTAACTAACTTCTAGTTTAACTTCTAGTCCCTCTGTGTTTCAGTCCACTCAGCTTCTCTAGCTTTATTTACTGACCATTTCCAAGATAATTTCACATTTTAATCAGTCTCTATTCTCCTGTCTTCCATGAACGCAGCATTTCCTCCCCCAGTGACTCCTTATCAGCCTTAACTTCAGCTCCCACCTCATGTCCAACCCCTGAGACTTTCTTATGTTTATAGAGCATCTCTTAGGCAAACAGCATTTCCCCCAATACATTTGTTGGTTTGCCTCCTTCAGTAAACATGTCCTGCATTTGTCTATCCAACATGTACACTCCCAAGTCTTGTTAGTGACACCCCGAATTTCCAGGGAGAAATACCTCTCCCTTACTTTCAATCTTCAGCACTCTAATCTTTGCTCAACAGAGAATCACCGTGAGACAGCCACAGTGACTACTTAGGGACAGGCAAGTGAGCCTATCAAAGCCTATTAGGTTGAATTCTAGGAGTTTAAGAACTATTGAGAAGAGCAAATTTGCTTTCTGTTGGGGTTGCTGGTGAGATTTGAATCTGGAAATGCTGGCAGCCATCTTGCCACCTGCAATGAAGGTCACGAAGGGAAGCTGATATAAGGTAGAAGGGGAGAAGATGGGCCAAGTTCTGGGGACGCCCCGGAAGATCAAGGAACCAACAGTGCCTGAAAAGCATCTATTTCTGGATTTTTCAGATGTACACCAAGGCTTTTCCTTTTTCACATAGGCCAGTTTGGATTTGATTCAATCGCTCGCTTAGAGAAAGACAGACAACATGAGTCCCCCGTCGTCATTTAAGTCTCAGTCCAAGTGATGTCTCCTTCAAGAAGTCTTCTCCATCCACTCATCTTCACGTCTCTCTCTTTCTTTCTTCTGAGCAATTCCGTCTATGGCCTATTTGATCTTTTAAATGAGTTTCAACCCTTAAGTACTGTAGGGAGAGGCCAGTGTCTGTGGTTCTCTTATATTCATCTCAAAACATGGAACAGAGTGTTTGAATGAACATACTCATTCATTGTATGGCCTTTCTCAGATAATGAACTGGAGATGCTCAGTGTGTATAGGGTACTTGGAAGGGGCCAAGATGCTATTGAGCTTTTAAAATGTAATACAGGCAGTCCCCAAGTTACAAATATCTGACTGGAGTGTGACTCTCATTTACGAACAGGGGCTATTATACTTAATAGGTAAATGCACCTGTTCCAACTTGCATGTGAATTCAACGTAAGAATAAACCTACAGAACCTATCTTGTCCATAACCTGGGGACTGCCTGTACTGAGTTTCTGTCATTCATCTTCTGTGACACAGGAGGACACAACTATTTGTGTCTCTGAGGGAAGAATCCTAAAATAAAGCCCCTCAACCCTAACTCATTTCTACAAACCAGGAAGAAACAAAGTGAAAAACTGAAAGCCAAGATATCATTCATTACATAAATAGACCAGAGTGAAAGGTGTCCCATCTACAAAGACAGTCACATGGGCTTAACAATACTAAAACTCCAGGCTGGGCACAGTGGCTCCCGCCTGTAATCCCAGCACTCCAGCAGGCTGGGCACAGTGGCTCCCGCCTGCAATCCCAGCACTCCAGGAGGCTGGGCACAGTGGCTCCCGCCTGCAATCCCGGCACTCCAGGAGGCTGGGCACAGTGGCTCCCGTCTGCAATCCTACCACTCC